>JAXGGA010001205.1:0-164467 GCA_038373865.1 Uloborus plumipes | reverse complement strand
GCACAAACGTAGTAAGCTACCTGACTTTTTCTTCTCAGTTCGGTTCAAACGGAGGGAATTTTCCAAACGATTTCGGAAAAGTTGTGGCTTCTCTTTCACCCGGAGCTGCAATTTCTCTGATTGCTTTCCACGACAGGGGGTCCGAGGAGTCCTTCCTCCCCAAAAGTGACAGCTCGCGCTGATTCTCACTTCGTCCACTCGATTGGTGGATGAAGTGTCAATCTCTTGTTGACGAGCACTCCCCTCGTTCAAAGAAGGAAGTCATTTTAAGCCTAACTACGATCGTTCTTTTTTGTGAAGCAGACCCTTAACGTCCAAAGTTGGTTTACTATTGGGCTTTCAGGATCAATTTCGAAAATTTTAAGAGGGAAAATCCTAAACACATCCTTTTCTCTAATGACATCAAAATGCACCAAAACTGCCTTTCAAGATTTCAATTTTAAAATCTTTTCCACAGTCCCGTTTCATAATCTTCAAGTTAGATTTCCTTTTCCTGAGATTCCCTGCCAAACCCTGTCCATTTCTCTAACGTCACCAGAGATGACCAGCAATTGTGGTATTAGGCCTTCAATTTCAGAAACAATCTGGGGACCTCCTCCCCTCTTAAATATCAGCAAAAGTGACCTACAATTGCGTATCTAGAGCTTAAGTTTCGAAGGTAGGGTTTTGAACTGCATCTCTTACATAACTTCATCAAAGATCGTCTATATTTGCGCATTTAGGGCTTCATTTGAAAATTTTCCTGGCCTCCAAATTCCCCTGAACGTTGTTAAATTTCTTTAAAAAAAAATTCATGGACTTTAATTTTGAAAATTTGTGAGGGAAGAATCCTTTTAGGCCCAGGATTTGATTCATCTTATTTCTATTTCTCTTTTCTCGTTTTTAAAACATAATCCATCCTATGCGTGCTCTTCATTCATTTTAGTAGCAATTGTTTTCTAATTTTAGAAGCTGGATCCACTCTCTGTTTCTCAAAAAAGATCTATACAACTATGTGTTAAAAAAAAATTGTGGGTCACCAAAACCTCATACCCCTCTCCACCCTTCTCAAGCCTATTTGACCTCACGATAGACAACAGCCTTGCTTCAGAATTATATCATAATGGACTCAGTTTTTCTATCTATTTCCTTTATATGGGAAAGGAATAAGAAAATTATTCTCAACTGGAAAACAAACAAGTTTTTAAAACATACATCGTCCCTTCCCAGGGAGTACATGAGGATTTATTTAGGAAAGACGTGGTCCACATTCACTCCCTTGGCAACTGCTGATCTACCTTCTGGTTTTGTGGGAGGTCATTGTCAAAATGGGGAAAGGGGCAAATTCAAAGAAAAAAGTCCCCAAAATGCAATTTTAGGTCACCCCCATGATCCCTCCTCTCCGGATTTTCCAAGTGCCCCCCGGAGCAAAGTGTCTGAAAGAAACACTGCACCTTCCACTTCACTAACACGCGACTAGTTGAAACCTGATTTTTATATATATACTACTTATACACTACACCTCTAAACAAGTAATCAGAACCCTTTTGTTCGAAAAAATTATGTCCCCTATACATTTTTTATGTAACTGAGCTTGATCTGCATGCATGATTTACTCGGATAGGTGAATGTAATTTATTAGCATAAATTAACACTCCTTTTTTAGCTTTTAAATATATTGTTATCGTTTTTAGCTATCCGCAAAGGTTTTGGGGAAAAAAATAATTTTTTAGTGAAAAATATACTTTTTGAAAGGAAAAAAAACAGCATCTACACACTTTTTATTATCTAAAGCTATGGTGACTTAATCACAGAAATTCAAAAAAAAAAAAAAAAATATTTGCACTGGATTTCTTTTTCCTAAAACCATACAGCAAACCCAACAACATAACATTATTCTAAAGGGAATTAGGTTAATTTTTCTAAAACTTTACGGACTGCTGAAGTTAGACATATGGTCAAATAATTACTTTCTTTTAGACCCATTCTTTTTTAATAGCGTGATGTTTGCCAGCTTTCAGTCTACCTGCACAATCCCCGAGTTATATGAAGCATTGCAAATTTTTAAGATAACATCTACTAACATGTCCAGTAAGTCAATTACACAATTTTTGGATAAATATTATCAGGTCCTGGACCCTCCAAGATTGTGATTCCTTCCAAATAAATATAATTGATCCACTCTAAGAAACAATTTCTCCAGCTGTAGCAGTTGATATAAGCTAGCTTACACCTAGCTCATATCAACTGTTCAAAACACTTGAAAAGGTTATTTAGATCATCAGCAGTATCACTACTCTTTTTAATTACAGTCCTATTTTCGTCTATGAACAATTTTACTGTTTGAAAATATATTTTCATTGTATTATTTATAAAATTTATAAAAAAAGCTAAGGACAGAAGAAAAGAAGATCCCAAGTAATGTAGTAACATTTGCAGATAACATACTTTTGACTTGGCTTCTCTTGCTTCTTTGTAGATTATCCTGCAATTAAAAAAATAAAAATAAATCATGAAAAATTGGCAATGAATTGTTCTTAAAAAAAAATAAATCATGAAAAATTGGCAATGAATTGTTCTTTAAAAAAAAAAAAAAAAAAAAAAAAAAAAAAAAAAAAAAAAACATACACACACACACAGAATGTAAAAATTCAGCTGAACCAAGTCCAGTTTTTAAGCATATTTTGTAACCCTGAGTTTAAGTGGCCACAGTTAGTGATAAAAAATAAAGCTTTTAACTTGCTTGTGGGTCATTTCAGCGAAAATGGTACAAATCATGTCTGAAACTGTGTAGTTAAGTTTATCAATTTAAAAAATTTCCCTCAACGAATCATTTTTTTGTTGAGTCTCCATTTATTTGTGTATAATGAAATGTACAAATGTGTAAAATGGCTAGGGCATGACTTATTTTTGAAAGGATTTTAAATATTTAGATCACTTTGTGTAACAGAGTGGATAAATAAGCCTTTAAAAATATCTTTATAATCATAAAGAAAAGTTACAATCACAGAACAAGCATAAAGTGGAATAAACAGCCTAAAACTGCAAGTCTGTCTGAAATTTAAAGAAAAAATTTTTTTTTCATCATTAATACGACTCTAACACAGTGGATATCCAACAGTTTAAATCAACTATCATAAGAAACAAATTAGGCTCATCTTGGTTGTTGACTAAATAATTCAATGTAGCAGGCTAATCATGGCAGTTATGCTACTTATATTTTTAAAAAATATATATCAGATTGAATGCAATTGTTTATTTTATTTTCAAAAGGCTTGTAACAGAGTGGACTATTCGAAACATAGAAAATCCAGTAACCAGTAAAAAATACACCTAATGAGTGGTAATTATTTAAATTGATATCAAAAAGTCTTGGAACTGATTTGTACCATTTTTGCTGGAATGACCCTTATACAAAAGCTTCATGAGCACACCTTTACAAGAAATCAGTAGTCTTTTAGGGTATTTTTGAACCAGTCCAGATAACTATGCACCACAAGCAGTAATCTTATTTTACAACCTTGCCAGAACAATGCATCACTGGTATTTAACATTTTTGTAGTTTATTTGACTTGAAAATCAAAAATAGAATTGGGGTAAAGTTATTTAGACTGGCCAAAAGACACCCTGAATGTTTTCTGTTTTTGTGTGATTGATAGGGAGCGCATAAAAAAAATAAATTAAAAAAATTTTTTTTTTAAATTCCCAAACTTCATGGGTAGCTAGCTATAAAAAATAGTTTTTGCACCTCAAGCAGACTGAAAAATTTGCACAAAAGATCTCCACAAATAAAAATTGCACAAAAACAGGTTTAAGTGTATGCATATAAGCATTGCCTGCAGGATATTTATGGAGATATACAGCTGAAATATTATCTGTTTTATTTTTGATTGACAAATAAAAATGCAACTACAAAGAAACAACTACCAAATGCAACAAAGTTCCTACATAAGTTTGTTCAATCTATGCCTACTTTAAACTGTCAAACAGTATTTATTTTTCTTTCTTAAACCTACGCTAGACCTTAGCTTGACTGCCAATATAGCTATGAAACACGATTGAAACGATTATAGTCTTTAGCAGTACTTACAACTACCATGTCAAGAAGTACAAAGCCAAGTGGTCTCTACTCATGTTAGAATTTGTTACGCACAGCTGCCAAGCTGGAGAGTCTGCCTGTCTAAATTTTTGGAGACTCTTGACCAGTTTTATCCTGAAATCAGCCGTGCCAACAGGTGCGAGCAAGTTGTAAGGAAATGTCCATTGAAGACCCCTAAGTCTGCTCACTTACAAAGTTGATAAAGTTTTATGATGACAGGCCTAAAATCTAGTTGCAATGACTCTTAATGCCGTGATAGCTGACAGTAGGATATATTTTATGAAAGTTAGTGTTAAAATATACAATTTTAATCATTTTTAGTAACAATTTTTACAACAAGATGGCGCTATGAGTGGCGAATTCTGTTCGAAGATCGCATTGGAATGGATGATGTTTTCATGACAGACGACATCTCCATATTAGGAAAGATTTGGGGGATTAGACCTCCTTGCTCTATTTCCATATATGGCCAGGTTTTCGCCTATTGGCTAAGAAAACAAGCATCCTTTGCGAGCATCCTTCGGGAAAAAGTCGTTGGATCATTAATCTTCTCTCTGCTATGATAGACACAACCCGAACGAGAAAAAGATGCTGCCTCTTCGAATTGCCCACAAAAAGTTCCGTTGGCAAAAGCCAAGGAAAAAGCGGAAGAAAAAATGATACTACAGTCGAACCTCCATATATCGAACTTCCATATATCGAAATTTTCCATATATCGAATTTCTAGCAAATTCACATGTTCATTACATAGAAAAACTGTTTCTATATATCGAAAAAATCTCCATATATCGAATTTTTTTGGAAGCGTAATTGGAGATTTTATTCCGCTTTTAGACATTTTACCTCACGAAAGATGAAAGTCAGGAGAAAAGGGAAGGTCAGAAAACATCACTGCAAACCCCACTGTCAGCTGTAGATAAAGTGTGGACCCCTGGAGTGGACAAACACGTTGTTTGTCCATTCTGGAATTCCCGGATTATCCCCTCCCCGTCGTTTTCGAATTTTGGATGCAACCTGTCCTGTAGCAAAACCAGTTTCTATCTACCCCTTTTGTTTGGTGGTGATTCCTCTCTCTCCGTGATAAGTTTCAGCGAAAATTGTTTTAACTAGTGCTGTGCCAATTCAATTTGATTTTGTTTTCCCTCTCGATTTACAATGTCAAAAAGAAAATGCCTTAGTGTTGCAGATAAAGTGGATTTGTTAAAGGACCGTAGATATTGGTATGAAAAAGAAAGACATTTCTTCAAAATTTGGTATTTCTGCAAGCACACTATCAACTATCATAAAAAACCGAGATGCTGTGATGAAATCATATCAAAACATTGAACCAAAAAGAAAACGTTCAAAAACGTGCAGTTATGAAGCAGTTGACGAAGCTGTTGTAAAGTGGATCAAGGTTGTTCGAGATCAAAATTTGCCGATTTCTGGTCCACTCATTAAAGAAAAGGCGTTGCGGCAATGCAAAACATTTCGGGCATGACGAATTTCAAGCAAGTTCTGGGTGGCTTGACAAATTCCAGAAAAGGCATGCCATCAAAGAAAAGGTTGTTTCTGGAGAAAGCAGAAGTGTAGATGAAGCAGTTTGTAATGACTGGAAAAACAACGAGTTGCAAAAAATCCTAAAAGATTATCAGCCTGATGATATTTTCAACGTTGATGAAATGGGACTTTTTTATAAGTGTTTACCCAATAAAACTAACTTTTAAAGACGATGATTGTCATGGCGGAAAAAGTAGTAAAGACAGGATAACTGTACTAGTAGGTGCTAACATGAGTGGTAAAGAAAAGCTTCGTTTATTGGTCATAGGTAAGAGCAAGAATCCAAGTGTATTCAAAAATGTAACATCTCTAGAAGTTGATTACCGATCTAATAGGAAGTCATGGATGACTGGTGACATTTTTGAAGAGTGGATTTGTAAATTGGACAGAAAAATGTGCATTCAAAATAGAAAAATTGCTTTGCTTGTGGACAATTGCCCTTCTTATCCTCCTAATGTGTCTTCAAAACTATCAAATGTGAATTTGATCTTTCTTCCCACGAATACAACTTCCAAACTACAGCCAATGGACCAAGGTGTCATAAAAAACCTTAAATGTCATTACCGAAAACGCATTCTTCGACGACTCATCTGGACATTAGAAAACGAAAAAACAAATTTACATAAAGTGATTGACCTGAGGATATGTGTGTCGGAATTAGCCAAAGTGTGGGAAAATGACGTTTTGGAGTCGACAATAAGAAACTGTTTCGCAAAAGCTGGATTCGATATTTTGCCAGAAATTGAAGAGCAAGACGTGCTCTCGGACATCCAACAGTCTTGGGAAATTCTGCAGTCCGAAGGCTATATTGAAGACGGTATTCATCTTAGCGAATTCCTGACCGTCGATGATAAATTAATTGTTGCTGATTATCCTACCGACGAAGACATATTAAGCTCGATTACTAATCATGATGAAACAGAATTCGAAGAAGATGATGTAATTGAACATGAAAACATTACGAAACCGTCAAAAAAAGAAATGCAAGAAGTATTTGAAACAATACGTCGGGGGCTGCAATTCGCGGAAAATGTTCCTGATGGAGTGTTTAGTGGACTGAATAAATGTGAACCTTTTTTTGATGAACTTTCTGTAAAACAGGCTGTTCAGCAAGATATTCGCAGTTTTTTTAAAAGAATGTGATCATTGCAGCTACTCTTTGGATTACTGTTTTTCAATAAGTATGTATAATATTCATTAAATTTTTCATATTAGTTCATTTTTAATTCTTAACTTTCATCAAATATGATTAGCGTATATATTAGTAATGGAGTTTCATGTGTGAAATTTTGCTTTAATTTCAATGTTTCCAGAGTAATTTTCAAAAAACTGAGGTCCTTTCTATATATCGAAATTTCTATATATCGAATTTTTTTCCGACAATTTGCTACTTCGATATATGGAGGTTCGACTGTATTAAGCATTATATTGTGAATTTTGAAGAAAAAATGTAATCTATATAATATTTTAACCAAGAAGAAAATGAAGTTGATGAATGTATAGATTCGTAAGTTCGATATATATTTATACAAGATTTGAAATTCCTATTTCTATCCGAACTTTATTGGTTTAACCGTTCCTGCATTCATCATTTTATTTTGCTGATGAACTTTCCGTTTTTGAATATTCCTGCATTCATCATTTAATTTTGCTGGTGAACTTTCCGGTTTTGAACATTCCTGCATTCATCATTTAATTTTGCTGATGAACTTTCCGGGTTTGAACCTTCATGATATCATCAGTTAATAATTGCTAATGAATCAGTATATATCTATGTGTCTTCGAAAATGATACACGAACTTTTATTTCACCATCGTTTGAAATCAGCTGAAAAATCATCTTTTTGGAGCTCATCTAAGGTAGCATGAATTTTCCAGCAATCTAAAAGTTGTGCAATATAAAGGAAGGTAACAACAATGCAATGTGCCATTTTTGGAATTAATACGAAGAGGGAGACGTCGACTCTCCCCTTCGAATTATCAATTTAAATATTTACTTTTACTCTGAATATGAATTTTATGATTTCATTTAAAAATTTATGAAAATTATTGCATTTATTATATTTATAATGTTCAGTTTAGAATTTAATAACATATACTATTTGATTGAAGTAAAAATGCATTTGATAAAAAATAAATAATGGAATGAATTTAAATACGAGTTGATTTGATTTTATTCAAAGAATTTTGATATGTTTTTAATTAAGGGATTTAATTCCTAATTTTTTAATTTAAGTGTTTCAATGCAACGTACTTCACTATACGATCATTCAAATAATGGTGATAATTTATTTATATATTTTATTCATTCAACATTTAATTTAATTTAATTCAATGAATTAGCAATACACTAAGAATTTTTATTATGAAAAATGAATTCTAAATTATTAATTTATGAATTATGAATTTTTAAATTAATTTTAGTTCGACCATAATTTGGCACCTTAGTTAATATTAACACCATTTTACAGTTAGATCTGCTCTTAGAAAGAATACCCATGGTTTTATGATAACTTTCAAACAGAAAAGAAAGAATTTTTTTTTTGTTTTTTCTGTTTTTACAAGTCACAAAAACAGGAAGGTTATGCAAAATAATTTTGATTAATAGCACTGCTAACAGAGGACGCAAAAGACTTTTTCTAAATTTAAGGGAGTTTTAGAAACATTTTGTTAAAAAACTTACAGGAAACTTTTACGGGTAATTTAGGAGTTGTTCGACTACAAACAAGTAGCCTGCCCATAGTTTATTACATAGCAACTGACTAACCAAACTGAAAAAAAAAAATCTAACAATATAAATTACAACCTTCCAGTATTATTTCATAAAGAAAGATTCAAAATAAAGGAGAAATATTTTTTAAACCAATTTATGGGCGAATATCAGGAAAAGTGCTAATTTAAGTCACAAATGAATTTCTCAAGCACTTCCAAATAAAAACCAAAATTTTTTCTCTTTTCATACAGTAAACTACGTCGCACATACAATCCATGACAAAATTTTCAGGTTTTACTTTAATTTGTGACAATAGAACTCTTTTTATTGCTTCAATGTCATGTCGGCAGCGCGTCACACACTCGAATCACAAAGTTCAAAAAAATTCTTTGGATTATAAAACATCGCAGCAGAAACAAATACAAAAGGAAATAACGTGTTTTATGTTCATCTAAGACTATTAACTCTTGTGTTTTACATAAAATGAATTTAGATCGATAAAAAAAGCAATTTCTGCTTGTCACAAGTTTTCATAACATGACGAGTGAGCCAACTTCCGGATTGATAATATCTAGACCAAACAATTTTTGGCGCCAAAAAATTACACTGGGTTAAGCTCTAATAGGTTCTGTTTTAGTTCCGATAGAAAATTTTCATTTCGGCTGCATTGAATTACAGGTAAGATTTTTTCAATCTTGACTTTTCTGTTTCTACTAAATGAAGTGTCATGTCGGCAGCGGAAATTAAGACACAAATAAATTATTTTTTTATTTATTTTTGCATAATGGAAAAGAAACCTATTGCCATGGACATAATAAAGTGTTTTTATTTTCAAATCTTTAATTAGGGATGTTCAGCTATCATATTGTGGGAAATTTGTCATGTGGGCAGCGCCAAAGTAGAAGATATTTGTTACGAAACTGATGCATGCATTACTGATGTTCTTTCGCAATTTTTTCATCGTGTCTTGAGTTGAGTTTTAAAGAACAAAGATAATTTCAAGTGCATCGTTTTTCCTGCCAAATTTTCCATTATTGGAAGTAGTTTATTTATTGTTTTTTTAAATGTTTCAAAAACATTAATTTTTCCGCAAAATTTGAGTTTTCCAACAAAGTTATTACCATTTTTCACCCTCTTTTCCTTTACATCAATATTCAGACCTTCGTTTGTAACTACTGCACCCAAAAATATAATTTTGTTTTAAAATGGAAAACTTACAAACAGTTTAGTGCAAATCTCCCTCCCCCGCCAAACTCTGACTGTCTTGAATTAATTTCGTTTTTTAAGATTGTGTTAAGAATTTATTTTATTTTGATTTTTTAACTATTCACCTATTTATCTGTTTGAAACAAACTTTGTCGCACTTATTCATACTTTAACTAACTTTTAATTAGTCTCTAATTTTATTTATGAAAAAATAGCGTTCAGGCTGTGTAAGTATTATTATATTCTAAGTAATAATTACTTTCTTTTCAAGCATAAAAGGTAGTAAATGGGTTTACTTTTGTACACTAAGTGCGAAATCTGTAATATTTGTCAGATCGGTAGCATTTTCATCATGTCGGTAACACTCAAAGACAACCCCCCTAAAGTGGGGGTAACTGTTCACTTTGACCATGCCCCTAATTTAAAAAAAATAATGTTGCTAAAGTGTATTTGAAATACCCTATTAATTTAATTTTCTGAGTATCTTTAAAAATTGAAAATTTCCATGGTCAAATTGGCACTTTCCCTGATATTCACCCTTATACAGTACATTAAATAGCCAGAAGAGACTTCAATTTGGAGATTTCTTTTAAATTTTTGTTTCTCTTCACTTTCAAAGATAGGCAATTGCTGAGTATTTGCTATTGCCCAGCTTCTACCGATTTTCCATTTTTTCGCTAGACTCATTTCCATAACCTTTTAACTACAGCAGCTTTTTGCAGTTTTTTTTGCATCCTCGTTTATTAATACTAGAGCCAATCTTCATTTTCTTAACTCATTCATATTTTTGATATTCCAACAAATCCGCAAGAAAGCAATGTGGTAAACACATAATTACAGATATTCCAGCAATAAAATTATACAGAAAGTTAAAAAGAAAAAGTTTTAAACAAGCTGATTAAGCAGATTGGAAAATGCATGAAAAATATGGACTTGTGCAAAAACTTTATGTCTAATGTGTAAAAGTTGTCAAGTATGTGACAAAGGAAAATTAGAATTAGAAAATGCTATGGGCTAGAGCTTGGGAATAAACAAAATCTTTTTGTTTAAAGGATGAAAGGTTCAAGAAACTACGTTAACCTTCCAAAAACAGTTCTCTTGCAGAACTTTCCCTGTCTTAGCCAAATATTTGCCAATTTCCCACACTATTTTACGATTCCCCGACTTCACAGCTAGCTTAGTTTTCAAGTTCAAAAAATTTTTTTTCTTTTCTTCTAAAAATAACATCTTTACGCTGTCATTCTGCAGGCACCAATCCACATCCCTGTCCAAACTTAGTAAGAATGAACATGAGAAACTTCTTGATGGGACAAAACAGAAATAAGAAATCAATGAAATTTAAAGAACCCGGCTGAAGAGAGAAAAGAAGAGGAAAAAAGGTAACAGTTGAAAAAAATATGAAAACATTGGAAAAGTGGGAGATCTGTCGAGTCTGACTAAAACAATTCTAAATCATATTAATCAGGACAAACTACAAGCAAAAATAAAATTTTCTTTGAAAAGCAAACAGCTTCCATTATTAATAAAGGAAAAAAAAACATTTTACGTTAAACAACTTTTTTAAAATACAGTTGAGGCTTGGTAACTCAAGGCTTTATAACTCAAATATACCTTTATCTTGAAGTTTTCATTCAGTCCCAAGCAATTGAGAAGACGGTAGAAGCTTCATATAACTTGAACTTCCAATAACTAGAAGCTTTCAGTCAGTCTCTTGGGACTTTGAGTTATCGAGACTCGACTGTATTAATAAAAATCACTACAAGGAAATGTCAAAGCAAAATTTTGTAACTATACTTACGTATAAGTGGGTTCCCATATTCTACGTATTTTGTCTTGACGGGATCCAATTTGTGAATCTTGAACTAAATGCTGAACTGCATGGAATATGGTCCAGTCTGCATTAGTAAGTTCTAATAATATATCCAGTACCTACAAAAAATATAATTATGCTTCAAAAACCTGTTTTGAATAATTTTTAGATGAAAATTCTTTCTATGTAGCTTTTTACAGCCGTCCCTCGTTTAACAAGGTATATGTAAAAAAGTTTTGACATAACATGGTGCAAAATCTGCAATTAATATAGCTCAGATTGAATATAACTCAGTAAAAATTTTAAATTTAATACTACACGGTTTTAATATAACATTATTTTGAAAATGTGGAATTTCATTTTTGTTCAATACACAGTGAAAAATGTATGGTGTTAACCCTAAAAAAAAAAAAAAGAGACTAGCTGTCATTTTTGATGAGAGTGATAGTGAAAATTAATTTTGTGAATCCATTTATTCTATTTTTCTATTTATTTTATTACAATAATTACTATTTTTTTAATACATTTTTTCTTGCAGTTTTGATATTTTTTAATTTGTTATAGTGTAGCTTTTAATATTTTCGCTTTGGATTAAAAACTTGAAGTAAACTTACTTTTACATTTGAATGTTTAATTGAACCGAAATTTCAGCAATAATAAAATTTACACAATAAGAATTGGTTTCTATATGACACGGTACACATTGCCATGATTTAAAATATTTCAAAGTGTTGTATTACACTGTTTTGAAATAACACAGTTTCAATTAGTATAAAATATTAGCATAAAAAATAAAATAAATTAGTCACTTGAACATATAATTAAAAAAGACTTGTACAACACAGTTCGATGTAACACGGTACGAATTAACCGTGTTACATGACGGACACCTGTATTTGGAAAGAAGACCCTGAATAATGCTTAATGTAAATTTTATAAAGTTCTGCAAACAAGAATAAAATTCTAAACAAATGTAGGAATTTTTGATAACTAACATATATTTATATATGTATTTATTGGAATCAAAACATAGAAACTATGTACATAACCGATAATTCGCTGTAGTTACACAGCAGTTTTATGACAGGAAGTTGCATTTATTACGGCTCAAAGAAACTATTGATTCCGAGTTAAATCCACACTATAATATCCCATAACCCAGCAGTGGAAAGAACAAATTGTAAATGTATTTGAAGAAACATGGTTTTAATTCCATAAAAATAATAGGGAAATGTTGACATTTTAACTTTTTTTGTGCTTTAATATCAGTGTGAACAAATTAAGCAAGTTTATACAATGAAGCTGAAGTGCAATAGATGACAAAATGCAAAATAATAATATTTAAAACAATTAAAAATTTAGCTACTGCCCTTCACCTTCCTGCAACAGAATAACTCAAATTATATGTTGACTTTATTACCTGTGGTTATAAGCTTACAATAACGAAGCATGTATTTTAAACAAGGGTAGACTTTAAAATTTCCAAAGTTCAACAAGATTTACATACAAGCTTTTGTGATCTTCTTCTACTAGTGCTGCTATATACTATTAATACATACTGTTAGCTAAAATTTATTAATTCTGAAACAGACTAAATTATCTATCAACTCAAACATTTAATAATTGATTTAATAGAAAAACAAGATGTATGCAGAAACACAATGTAATTTAACTAAATTTTGTCAGTGAATATTGAAATAACTAATAAAGTACACAAGCAAATGTAGATAAGAAGAATATTATAGAAGAGTCAATAAATTTTCCTCCAGTATCAGGAAGAGCACGTGAGCTCCTTTTGTTTTTTATTTTAATGAATGATTTCACGAAGATATTTCTGGAAACAATTGTTTTGCTGATGATGTCAAAGCTATGATAATTGTAGAGAATGAAGAAAATATCAGCTGCAATAGGATATTACTAAGTGGACATATAAGTAGGGAATAGCAGTATTTGGAAAGTGCTACATTTAGGTCATGGAAATAAGCGCACAAACTGTTTTTTATAGAGTTCATTCATTGGACTGGCAGAAAATGTCATCGATCTTGATGTCTTAATAAACTAGGACCTCAAGTTTAAACAACAGTGCAGCATAACTAATTAATGAAATATTTGAATTTTTGGGAAAGTAAGGAGTGAGATCTTAAATCAGAATGTAAAAGAATAAGGAACAAACTCAAAATTAAGAAAGAAATATTGAATCAAGAAGAAAAAAAATATATTTATTGAAATTAAAAATTTTGATGAGGGTTTCTAGGGATTGAATTAAAAAGTGATTTGTGTAATGACTTCTTTAAATTAATTGATGTAAATAATTCACACAAATACAAATGTGACAATTAGCAAGAGGCTCTCGGCCCTAGCTAGACAATTTAGAACCTCCAGTGAAGATCAATATATGGCCCTCTTAACAATGTCAACTCCCTTAATCATTACAGCCTCATCTGGTAAGCTACACTAGGTGGCCAAAAGTATCCGGACACTTTCAAAAATTCATTTTTACATATAGCTCGAGAAATAGGAGATCAATTGTTCTTTAACTTTAGTCATACAAAATATAGGCTTCACCGAACATTTCCAAGTTGAAATTAAATTACCCTTGCATTTGGGGGACGACAAGAAGGGGGTTGAAAGAAAAACCGCTTTTTGACCATAACTTTTCGAAAATAGCTCGGAATAAGCTATCAATTTCAGTAATTAATTAGCATACTATGTATAATAACTGTACAAATTTTTATGATCGTACCACTCTTACTTCTGAAGATATGAAACATTTTTTAAAAAACGGCAGTTTTATTTGAAGGGTTTTTGCTAATAACACGCAGAGTTTTTGATCAAACCTTATCACAACTTCAGGAAAGATGACAAAATACAAGAGAAAGAACATACTAAAACGGTAAATAAAAATATTAAAAATTCGATGAGATATGAACGTTAAAAGGAAATAATTGTTCACGGCGCATGCGCGAACCACAGAAATTTATAACTACAAAAATATTGTAGCCTGATATATACTGCATCTTATAAAAAAAGTTCCAGTTGAATATCATGAAAAATGAAAAAGATATCAGCGATCTAGTGAGGTGTATTTCATTCATTCGCAGGCAAAACATAAATAGTGTGGGTCTGTCCACAAAGAGCTATTTTTAAATTAAAGGTTATTGCGTCGTCGTTCAAAACCAACGTTTCAGAGGGTGTCCGGATACTTTTGGCCACCTACGTATAAGGTCTTTTTGGCCGAATAAACGAAATGTGACTACAATGCCGAATATAAATTTTCAAACTGTATACAATTTAACATTGAAAAAAAATGATCGATTGTCACCACACTATTTGTGGACAACCCCTTGCGATTTATGTTTTGCCTGCGAATGAATGAAATACAGCTCACTAGATCGCTGATATCTTTTTCATTTTTCATGATATTCAACTGGAACTTTTTTTATAAGATGCAGTATATATCAGGCTACAATATTTTTGTAGTTATAAATTTCTGTCGTTCGTGCATGCGCCGTGAAAAGTTATTTCCTTTTAACGTTCATATCTCATCGAATTTTTAATATTTTTATTTACCGTTTTAGTATGTTCTTTCTCTTGTATTTTGTCATCTTTCCTGAAGTTGTGCAAAGGTTTGATCAAAAACTCTGCGTGTTATGAGCAAAAACCCTTCAAATAAAATTGCCGTTTTTTCAAAAATGTTTCATATCTTCAGAAGTAAGAGTGGTACGTTCATAAAAATTTGTACAGTAATTATACATAGTATGCTGATTAATTACTGAAATTAATAGCTTATTCCGAGCTATTTTCGAAGAGTTATGGTCAAAAAGCGGTTTTTCTTTCAACCCCCTTCTTGTCGTCCCCCAAATGCAAGGGTAATTTAATTTCAACTTGGAAATGTTCGGTGAAGCCTATATTTTGTATGACTAAAGTTAAAGAACAATTGATCACTTATTTCTCGAGCTATATGTAAAAATGTGAATTTTTGAAAGTGTCCGGATACTTTTGGCCACCTATTGTATTACAGGTGACCACAATCTTACTAAAGTAGTATTTCCCCCTAATCTCCAGGTTAGCCTGAAATTTGAACAGCTAAAGACAATGACCCCTTGTTCTGCTTTAAATACAAAAATGTAACCCATTAACATCATTCATCATGAAAAATTTAAACAACTGAATCATGTCCCCTCTTACATTTCTTTGCTCAAGACTGCACATATTAAGCATTCTCAGTCTGGAATCCTAGTCTAAATTAGAGAGCCCATTTACTAACCTTGTAGAACTCCTTTGAACCCTTTCCAATAAATCAATATCTTTCATAAGATAAGGAGACCAAAAGTGAACAGCATACTCCAAATGAGGTCTTACCAGACTTTTATATAAAGGCAGAAGAATCATAGATCTATAAATAAACCCTAGCATCCTATTGGCTTTGTTACTAGCTATGCTGCAGTTGACTAAACTTGAAATTCTGATTTATTAAGACACTCACTTCAATAACATTTTCTGCCTGAATAATGACTAAACCCAGTAAAAAATAACTTGTGCACTTATCCGTCATACATTACTATTTACTGTCATACACCACTTATCTCAACACTTTGTAATATGATCCAAATCCTTTTGCAGCTGATTTACTTGTTTTTCATTTTCTACAATCCCCATAAGTTTGACGTCATCAGCCAAACAATTCATATTTTCTGAAATATTCTCATGTATATCATTCATAAAAATTATAAACAAAAGACAGATAGGTTAAAGTTCCAAATCAAATTTTTTACTAAACCTTAAATACTGTCTGTTTGCGAATTGTGCGCTTGGCAGCCAACAGTCGCTTCCATATGAAAAAGGGGAGATAGGTTTAGGATGCGCACTTCCCAATGCCTTCAGTTTTTGTTCGCTTGCTACTTCCTCGTTGCAATTCCCCCCTATTTCGAGAAAGTCAGAAGAGGCTTGGCGCGTGAGCAGATTCGATGGAGGTCTCGCGAAAAAATGTTAGACAGTATACCCTGAACTTTTTCAAGCATTATTTGGTGATGTTGTGACCCCTTAAAATCAAATTTTGCTCAATAAATAGTTTGCTAGGTACTTTTCTAATAAATATCAAGTAACTAACAAAGCATACCCCAGGTATATTTGGACCTTTCAGATGAAGAGAAAGCTTTGGTTGTGAAGAAGATATCTGTATATCACCACTTTCTGAAACATCTGAACCTGCAAAAATTAAAACCAACAGAAAACAAAATTATAACCGAGACTACATATTGCAAAAATTTGTAAATACAAACAAGCATAATTAGTATAAAGACAAAGTAAGAAGGGTACCACTGTTTAAACCACAAAAAAAAAAAAAATCATCTATTTCTTTTGTAGGTAAGATTAACCATGCAATAACACTTGAATGCCATAAAAGTAAGATAACTACTGTCTGTTTGCGTATTGTGCGCCTGGCAGCCACGAACGCTTCCATATGAAAAAGGGGAGATAGGTTTAGGATGCGCACTTCCCGATGCCTTCAGCTTTTGTTCGCTTACAACTTCCTCGTGGCATTTCGCCCCTATTTCGAGAAAGTCAGAAGATACTTGGCACGTGCGCAGATGCGGCGGAGGTTGCACGAAAAAAAATTAGACAGT
The DNA here is from genome assembly GCA_038373865.1 of Uloborus plumipes. Taxonomy (NCBI): domain Eukaryota; kingdom Metazoa; phylum Arthropoda; class Arachnida; order Araneae; family Uloboridae; genus Uloborus; species Uloborus plumipes. The sequence goes on along the minus strand of JAXGGA010001205.1, from coordinate 147,495 downwards.
AACTTAGCTTATTGATCAAATATTAAACTTTCGCTTTCATTACTTCCAGTTACAAGCACCTTCTTTGTTTCAAGTACCTTATAAATTATGTCCTACTGTTATTGATAATGGTGGGGGGAAGGGGAAGAGGAGTTGGGGCTCAAGCCCCCTTTTAAAAATTAGTATTGCCTTGCTTTTAGTACTATTTATTCAGCAAAAATATAAAAACATTGCTTTTTTAGCCATTAATGAATAAGTTGTTTAAATTGAACTTTTAATAACCCTAATCTGCACTGAAATTGCTTTTCCATGGGAAAAATATCCAAGCGCCACTCCCTGAAAATTTTAGGCATCATTTTAAAATACAGGCGCTCATAAGAGCACCTCAAAAAAAAAAAAAAAAAAAAATGCCATAAATTATTGCTAAAATATACATTAAAATAGAGTTTATTAAGTGATTTTTCGGGGGATTTTTACCCATCTTATGCCAATAAATTAGATAACTTATTAATAATAAGAATATACAAATTATGTACAGAGTAAATTTGTAGATATTGCAAAAAAAAAATTGTGTATCATATATAGTATCAGTCCAGTGCATATGTTAACTACTTGAAAGTAAATTTAGAATCGAAACCATATAAGTCCATTTCTCAAGATCCGTAGTGGAACTAAGGATCAAGAAGGGGTTTTGACTTAAAACCCTTTCTTTATATTCACTTCTTATTGAGATCTAGTGATATTGAATCTTTTGCCTTTAAGCCATTGGTATAAAAGAGCTTTTTAACTTACATTTTTTTAAATAAAATTATTTCACATAAAAATTGAACTGAACGGGGTTTAATTCTGAATGACTCATATAAACTCACTCAAATGACTCATATGACTCACAATATTTTTATGTATCAATTGAAATAATTTTTAGATTAACGTAACATTTCATTCTGTATAAGGTCTGGTTGGGGTAAATTGGTCATAAAATCCAGATTTTTCAACTTAGGTGGATTATAAACATAAAAATTTTTTTAAACACATCATTTTGTTTTTGTTGTTATTTTGCATAACATAAACAACGAACATGGTACAATCAATTTTATACAAAAAATATTGATTTAAGTAGTCTTATGACACTTTCAATTCATCATATATTTTGTACATGCTAAGCCTTTTCTACATCCATGAACGAATGGAGCTACAAGAAAAATACCAAGCAGAAAACATAGATCAGGATAACAGAAAAAACATTGGTATAGTGCAAACTGTTACCAAATTTAGAAACTAGAAAGTGGGTTGAAAAAATGATAGGTCACAGATGGTAGGGTTGTAAGAAATTTCTTTTTCTGAGGCTGAGGTTGACATTTCGGTGGAATGAACCTTAAGTAAAATTTGGAGTTTAATTCAGTAAAATTTTCTCTTTCCCTCTAATATTAGTTTGAGGCAGTCTAGGTAGCAATCAAACACAGGCACAATCTGACAAACATCGTTCAGCAAAATTCCTTGAAATAAAGCTGATCAATTACATGGAAAAATGATTCTGCCATGTATTTTTAGATGCAGCAACTAAAATACTAAGATGGAAAAATGATCAATTAAATCAGAATTTTTTTATGAGCTCTCAACAATCCAGATTAAAATATATATATATATGAATATATTTTTTAATAAGAATGTTGTTACTCCATTCTAAATGAATAAATTATATTTACCAGTTATTCTTCTAAACACATGCATGTTTCTAGTTAACTTTTTCTAACTTGAATAATCTTGTTTTGATATTTAGCTCTTATACATACCTGGGGCAGGAATATCTAAATCTGATATCTGATTCACATTGGTTCTGCCTGGTCTTGGGTCAAATGCAGGTATTAATGCCGAAAACTGACGCTTTAGGACAAATTCATCATCCCAGCTTCTAGGTTTTCCATTTTCAATTTCACATTCGTCATCCTATTTAAAATTACAGAAGAAATGTATTTGCATTGCCGCATAAAGTTTGCATAGAACATTGAGCTAATTAGAATCCCTTACTGTAATGTCTTCAAAACCATTGTCATCTTCATTTTCATCATCATCTTCATTTTCGTCATCTTCTGGATCAGGAAGTTCTTCATCATCATCTAAGTCCACTAAGAGAGTTGTAGCACGGCAACTATCTAAGAAGTCTTGCTCACTTTCACTCGAAGTAGATGTAAGACTAACAGTTAGTGACCGTCCATAAGATCCTGCAGATGTTCCTCCAGCTGCTGACTGACTGCCAGATAATGCAGATGTAGTAGTAGTAGTAAGACTAGGATAGCTTTGAGCTGTAGTTAGAGGACCGCCTATAAACATTAGGAAGTAAAATCGTTAAAGGAGATAAAGAAAAAATAGGCTATGGTATGAACATATTGAAAGAAATTCTTAGCACTGCGTGATGTTGAGCATTATTGTGTACTATAAAGGACGGTCTCTGGATGGCTGCAAACAGTTTTTAAAAATTTCAGTTAATCTGGTGTGAGAAGAGAAACACACCAGAACCTTATAAGAAACAAAGGAAGTAAAAAAAAGTACACTATTTTTATTTAACAGTGCTAAATCAAATATTACAACATGAAAACGTTGATACTCTGCCTTTGAATTACTTTTCAAAGGAAACCCCCCAATAATTACTATCAGCAAAAACACATTACGAAATTACATTTGAAAATAAATATGAAAAGCATGAAAAAAACCAAGTTGAAAAATAAAAAATGCACCTGGAGCTGCAAGATTCACTATTGTTGCACTTTCAGATGGAGTTTCAAAATCAGGTAATTCTCCTAGGAGGTCAGCAAGAATTTCTAAAAAATTGAAAGTATCACTTGAGGGTGAGCAGAGATTATCAACAAAAATTCTGGACACAGAACATCTCAAATAAATTGAATTAAGTTTTTTAATATAATACAATAAAATGGAAAGATAAATCATTCTTGAGATGCAATAGTCATTAGAATAACAAATATGGTATATTTTCAGGGTTTTTAAAGTTTATCTTTTGGGATTTTTTCCCCCAACCTTACTATAAGTCATGTTTCCTAAATCTAACAAGTGGACTAAAAGTCATTTTCCTGTTGAAAAAGTTTGATTATCCAAAGATAGCAACTTAGAAACAAATTGATTTACTGTTACAAAATACTTTTTTACTTAATATATGCCACTTTTATCACATATCAATCTTTCAAAAATCAAAGCTGGAAAATTAAAATATATAATAATTGTACAATAGATACATGTACAGTTTGAAAGCTTTTGAAAGGAAAACTAGCATTCTTGTTTCAAAACACAAAATCATTTCACAATTCTAACTAGAATACAGTCACTTCAGCATTTTATTAAAATCACATATTTCTATGTTTTCCTCTTTAAAACCAATATAACCCTTGGAGCAGCTCTTTCTTTCTTTCTTTTTTTTTTTTGGTTATTTGTTTTATCACCTAAATTAGCATTAGAAAAAAGGAAAAAGAAAAAGGAAAAAAATTATTTTTCTTAGGCGAAAAACATCCGTTATATCAAGTGGTAAACTAAACAAATGGCAGAACTCTAATCACCAAAAAAAAAAAAAAAGTTGCAAACGTGGACTCCATCATTAAATAACGTAAAACAAATTTCTTATAAAATAATAATAATTCCTAAAACACAAGAACAAATTTACCACTGAGGCTTTTCAGTACACTCCATGTAAAATGTTTTTTTTATGGTGGATATTCCTTGTACAGATAATGAATATTATTTTCCAAGAAATGCATCAGACCAGTGGTTCCCACTGCAGTAAAATATTTTTTTCTGCTTTCTGCAACAAATTTTACAGAACCAATTTCTTTCTGCAATACTAGAATATTCTTCAATAATAAAATACATATGGGTCATTCCATGTCAAGTGTAGGAGTCGTCCCCACTCGACCCCCTCCGATTTTGATGAAATGCCTTATAGCAGGATGTACATATGAGACTTGCATGAAATCATACCAACTTATAGCTCCATAGGTGCTATGGTTCAGCCTGTAAAAATTATTTTATAAAGGCCTCTTTTTCGTGTCTTGAAAAAAATGACCAAATCGTCAAGTTTGTGCTTTTATTGCTCGCGACCTAAGATGATTATCAGGCTCAAATTTGGTGATTCTGATCACTGTTTAGGGTAGAATAGCCTACTGGTGTAACAAAAGTTCCATGCACTGTAGATTTTTTGCAATTTGCTGCCAAAGTTGGTAAAAAATCGTATTTTGGCAAATTTTGACCATACGTTATCAGCTTGTATCTGCTGAGAGAATGACTTTCTGAAGCTAATTCTTTCCTCGTTTGTAGCCTGATAGTTCGTCCGAAAGGTGTGCAAGTGGCATCTTGATAGCTCAAATAATTGCTGAATTATGCGAGTTGAAATTCCAGTCAAATTTCTTTTTTCTCAATTTTGTCTCAATTTCAAAGGGCAATATCTCAAAAGGGTCATCTTGAATTTCAATTTTCTTTACATCATTGGAAAGAACACACTTTTCTTAACTAAAAAACGTTATTTTTATTTTTGAGACAAACCAGTTTCAAGGGGATATTGCAGATCAAAAATGTGTACGTCATTCAACGTGAAATCAAAGAAAAAAAGACATAGACCTCAAAAGTTGATGTCAATTTGTTCTATTAAAATTTACAGGAGCTATTGTACTTATGTTCTGATGAAAAAACCCTTTTTTAGATATTTTTGAACTTTAGTTTTTGTGTGCGCATCCGTAAAACTCAAGAAATGGCAAAAAATAAAGTTTCGTTTTTAACAAAAATAATTATCTTCTTATCGCTGCTATAAGAGCTTGAGTCTTTTCCTATGTGTTATTTTTAAGCTCTTGAAACAGAATTTCGGATGATATGTCACTTGGCAAGGTTGTAGGTCATTAATGTTTCAAGGTCATAAAAAGCATTTTCCCATTTTTCATCATTTTTGTTTATGGGCAAATTGCAATCATAGGCTGAATATCTAGACACATCCTCGGCAGTATAAAGAATGGATTTTCAATTACTACTTATCATATTTTCAATTACTATTGTTATCATTTACATGGTGGAAATAATTGCAATATTCAACTCTATCGAAAACTTTCGTTATCGCTTTTTAGAATAATGGCTTTGCAGTCCCATTATACATATTTTTTGTCACGTACACACCATATTAACTGTTTTATTTATTATTTATCTCATTTATTAATTATTTTTATTTTTATTTTTTTGAAAAAGGAAACAATGCTTTTTATGAATTTAAAATATTAATGACACCTTGCCATGTGACATATCATCCGAAATTCTGTTTCAAGAGCTTAAAAATAACACATAGGGAAAGACTCAAGCTCTTATAGCAGCGATAAGAAGATAATTATTTTTGTTAAAAACGAAACTTTATTTTTTGCCATTTCTTGAGTTTCTACGGATGCGCACACAAAAACTAAAGTTCAAAAATATCTAAAAAAGGGTTTTTTCATCAGAACATAAGTACAATAGCTCCTGTAAATTTTAATAGAACAAATTGACATCAACTTTTGAGGTCTATGTCTTTTTTTCTTTGATTTCACGTTGAATGACGTACACATTTTTGATCTGCAATATCCCCTTGAAACTGGTTTGTCTCAAAAATAAAAATAACGTTTTTTAGTTAAGAAAAGTGTGTTCTTTCCAATGATGTAAAGAAAATTGAAATTCAAGATGACCCTTTTGAGATATTGCCCTTTGAAATTGAGACAAAATTGAGAAAAAAGAAATTTGACTGGAATTTCAACTCGCATAATTCAGCAATTATTTGAGCTATCAAGATGCCACTTGCACACTTTTCGGACGAACTATCAGGCTACAAACGAGGAAAGAATTAGCTTCAGAAAGTCATTCTCTCAGCAGATACAAGCTGATAACGTATGGTCAAAATTTGCCAAAATACGATTTTTACCAACTTTGGCCTCAAATTGCAAAAAATCTACAGTGCATGGAGCTTTTGTTATACAAGTAGGCTATTCTACCCTAAACAGTGATCAGAATCACCAAATTTGGGCCTGATAATCGTCTTAGGTCGCGAGCAATAAAAGCACAAACTTGAAGATTTGGTCATATGTTTCAAGACACGAAAAAGAGGCCTTTCTAAAATAATTTTTATTGGCTGAACCATAAGGCTTATGGAGCTATAATTTGGTATGGTTTCATGCAAGTCTTGTCTATACATCCAAAAAAATTTTCATCAAAATCGGAGGGGGTCGAGTGGGGATTTTCTCGAAATTTGGGACACTTGACATGGAATGACCCATATGCAACTATCTTAAAGTGACACAAGCTGGTTAAAGTTATGAAAAGTTCAACATCAATAGTATACCTTCTCATAGCTTTTAAAAATAACTCGCAGTTTGAGCAAAATTTATTTTACTTGATTTTTTCCTGTCCAAGTAAAATTGTTTGATTCCTCATCCTTTTATGGATATATTTCTACTCTGGATGAGATTTGATGTGTTTGTCAACAGAAAAGAGAAAAAAAAATATCGGACAATGTGGCTATGTGGAAGAAGGGAGTAAAATTTGATTAGTAAGAAGCTGACTACCTCATTAGACTCAGTTATGCAATGAGGTCAAAGTGAGAATGTTTGAATTTTGTAATGGGATTGTTCTAATAAGGTAGAGGGGAAAGGGGAATATTTTATTTTTCCAGTAGAAAGGTTTGATAATTGCATTGAACTGGTGAACCATTTCTGCAACTGAGTCTAACTGACTTTTAAAGTACAAAATGCATGACACTCTAATGCTGCATACAGAAAGTTAATTGTTGATAAAAAATCATCATTTCTAGTAAAACTGCTTTCAGTTGACACAGTTTTTTTTTTAATAGTGTTCCCAATAGCATCTGCTTCTAGTGTTTAAGCAAGTATAAAAACTAAAATGGAACAGAGTACATAAAAATAAAACAACACATTAAGTTAAATGCACAAAGCTTCTCGTGTTTAGCTTTTAGTCATTGACAATAATACTCCACTCTTTTTTTTTATTGTAGACTCTTTTTCTTTTGTTTTTTAATTATATGTGGTTAACACAGATTTGACTTTTATTTAACTTAAAAAAATCCTAATATGCTTGAGTATGCTATGAACATTTTTCAAACATAATCAACTTTTTAGTTTAAATAAACTACAAAATGATCTACTTACCAGAGAAATTAGAAGACAGTGCCAAGCGCACAAGGCTTCCAACATTATTAGATCCGCGTGTAAAAATTGAGTTTGGCGTAGCAGTGTTTGAAGAATTTCCATTAGCTCTTCTCCTAGCAACAGCAGCAAATGTTTCTAATAAGCTAACAGTTGAATCACTAACATTAGTGTTTGACAAGTTTGGTGCACTCACACTCATAGTGCTTCCAGTATTTGCAGAGTCCCGGGAGTTTTGAAGTTGATTATCACAATTTTTTTCATTTCCTGCTCTTTCTGACAATTGGAGATTTTCAATGGAATCTCGAACAGAAGCATCTTCTGCTTCTTCTCTAGTAGGAGATAAGCCAATGCCCATTGACACAGAACAATAGTCATTCCGCATTAGAAAAGCTTTGCAAGGCGGAATTCTAATTGGAGTAGCATTATTATCTGAATCTGACACATCTGCATTGACTACTGCAGCTTCCACACTGGCAGAGGTTAAAACATTTTCTGCTAACATCTCTGCTGCCTGCTGGAAGATAAATTATTCTTTTAAACATCCTTCATCATTAGAAACATGAAAAACTAGTAGTAAAAAAACAATGATTAATGATTTTCTACAAGCCTTTATGTTAAATACTGGGAAACTTTGGTAACTCGAACTTCAATTAGCCAAAAATTTCAACAAGCCAAAGTGAATATTAATTCCTGTCTAGCTGAATGGAGAATTAATGTTATTTATTTTCGATATGACGAATTTTGTTGAGGTGAAACATTCAACAAGCTGAATTTTATTTCATGATCCTTGGATCCTCAGACGTCTCTTGATAACGCTACTACATATGGCAAGTCTAATATTTTTTCAAAATGTTGAAACAAAAAGAGAAAAACACAGTGCCATAACATCAGAGACGTCTGAACAAAGTTGATTAAAAAAAACTACTCACAAAAGTTTACAAAATGTATGGAGCTTTTTACAATAGCAAATGAACAGTCCTCTATACAGATTTTACGGATCTGTTGGAGTTGAGGATGGAAATTTAGTTAATAAGTAAACTACTGCTACACTGCGATGCAAAAGTTTAGACAATTGGCAAATATGTGAATAAAAAGAAAACTACTCAACGAAATTCTTTCAAATTTCTACTGCAGGTACACAATATGGTCCCAAATACGTGTATGGAGTTCTTAAAATTTTAACTGGAATCAAATTTTGGGTATTACAAAAGACATTTTTTAACATTGTTGCAAAAGTTTAGACAATAGTCATATTTTATGCAAATATCCCTTGAAATGTGATTGGTGGAGGAAAGGCGGGACTTTATTATTCAATTATAAAGTGCAGAGATTGCTGAATAAATTATCAAAATCTCAAAAGCTCTGTAGTTCTCGTGTAAAGAAGATGAGAAAGTTTGGAAGCCGAAATTTGAAAATGAACCTACTTTATTAATTTTTTGTCTTTTAAATCGGCTCTAGTATGGTAGTACGTTGTTTTTTACTTTGTGGAGAGCAAATTCAGACATGCGTATCGATCAAAAGACCAAGAAAAATTATATTTCATAAAGATGAAGGAATTGAAAAAATGGCTCGAACTGACGATTTGCCCCTTAATTCAACAAAACTTCAACTTGGGTCAAGAACAGCACGTGACAGCATAAGTAGATGAACAACTGAATCGAAATGCATAAAAAAAACAAAGAATTGTGCTTTAGCCTTTTTGGACAGAGTGTCCCAAATAAGCCAGATTTTAATGGTAAAAGCAGCACAGCATATGATCACTGGATATTTCTCAAGTCCCACGAACAGAATTATAATCCATCTAGGCCATCCCAATTTTAATAATTTTTATCAAAGAAAGTACCATTCATTTTTTAGTCACGATGATACATATGCTGCTTTTCACGTTAAATTCTGGCTTATTTGGGAAACTCTGTCCGAAAAGACTCAGGCACAATTCTTTGTTTTTTTAATGCATTTCGACTCAGTTGTTCATCTACTTATGCTGTCACGTGCTGTTTTTGACCCAAGTTGAAGTTTTGTAGGATTAAGGGGCGAATCGCCAGTATGAACCGTTTTTTCAATTCCTTCATCCTTAAGAAATATAATTTTTCTTGGACTTTTTGATCGATATGTATGTCTGAATTTGCTCTCCACAAAGTAAAAAACAACGTACTACCATACTAAAGCCGATTTAAAAGACAAAAAATTGATAAAGTAGGTTCATTTTCAAATTTCGGCTTCCAAACTTTCTCATCTTCTTTACACGAGTACTACAGAGCTTTTGAGATTTTGATTATTTATTCAGCAATCTCTGCACTTTATAATTGACTAATAAAGTTCCGCCTTTCCTCCATCAATCACATTTCAAGGGATATTTGCATAAAATATGACTATTGTCTAAACTTTTGCAACAATGTTAAAAAATGTCTTTTGTAATATCCAAAATTTGATTCCAGTTAAAATTTTAAGAACTCCATACACGTATTTGGGACCATATTGTGTACCTGCAGTAGAAATTTGAAAGAATTTCGTTGAGTAGTTTTCTTTTTATTCACATATTTGCCAATTGTCTAAACTTTTGCATCGCAGTGTAAAATTATTTCATCAAGCAAAAGGGAAAATGATGCTGATGATGAAAAGAAGAAACTGGAAAAATTACCATCTGTTCAAGATACATGAGCAGCAGCCAATGTATTGCTCATTTTTTATAGAATCTTGTCGGAACGTTCTCTCTCTCTCTCTCTCTCTCTCTCTCGACACAATCTTTAATGCATTAAAAGTATCTCAGGATTATTTAATGAAAAATCAAATTTCTGCTCAAAAGCAATGTTTTTTAAGAGTTTTTATTTTAATTCTTTTTTTTCTTTTGGGTCATTCCACGTCAAGTGATCCAAAATCTGAGAAAAATTTTACTTCACATTTTTGTATTTCTTTCACATTTGGCTCATCAATTGTAGCCCTTGAGATAATTAAAAGTCTCAATTTTTAAATTTTTATCTCTGTTATTTTTTCATTTATGAGACTTTGAACTTTAGAAAAACCCTCGTTTTTCCATCGATAAGGGAAGATAAAAAGAACCATAACTCAGCACCAAATATAGATAGAACGATTTGGTCAATGGCATTTTAAAGTACGTTAGTTGCCGCTTAATTTGATATGCAACATAATAAAAATTTTCTTTTTCAAAAAATGAAATTTAAATTTCAAATTTAAATTTATCGAAAAACATAAAATGATTTTTTTTCAAAAAATTCTCAAAAATTCTTGTGTATTTTATCTATGTTTGTACAAATTTTTAGATTGGGATCTCAATGGAATCATATTTTTTTGAACTTTTGAATAAAACTGTATAGGAAAAAAATGATATTTTTTAGATTCTATTTATTTAAATACTAAGTTGTCTGGCTTGTGATTGTCTAAAAAGTAGTAAATAAACATGAATATGTTTAACGTGAGCTGGCATGAGCTTATAGATTTGTCAGGTTCATCCCCCCCCCTTCCCCGCACAACCACTCTTTTTTTTTCAAAACTGTTCAAAATGTTTTTTAAAAAAAACTCTTTGATACAAAATGAATAGTAAACTTATTTAAAGTTGGTAAACAGGTTCCCTTATAACTAGACGAAGTATCCTCCCTCCCCACCCAAATATACCATTCATACTATACTAATATGACGTCCAACCTCGGGATTGAATTGAGGATTATTTTTACCCTAGGTATATCTATTGTTTTTCAGACGAAATGTTTCTTTTCGATCCGAACTTCAAAGTGTACTTCCATTCAATATCTGAAATTTAACTTTATGATTCATTTCATTTTCTACCCCAGCACTAATCTTCAATTTTGAAGGGAGGAAATAAATGGGTCGCCCCAAGATCATAGCAAACAGCAAAATAGCACTGTTTCTCTTTGTTCTCATCGTTTTTTTCTATTCTTTTCGCACAAAACTGAAAATAAATCAAAATATCAGATCATATGTCTGTGTCCCCATAACTATCTTTCCACATTATCTAGTGTGCAGCTGTTATTTAATTTTTTTAATTGTTTGTGTTCTTTTTCATTTTGTTGTAAAGGAAAGTAATGCAGCAAGGTATATCTATATACATATATTTAACAAACACTGCTTTTTTGATCACAACCTCACATGTTGTTTAACTTTTTTACAAATTGCTCCCTCCCCTCCTTATTCTACCTTCCCATTCCAAACTTTTATTTTTTTATCATCCCGCCTAACCCCATTTCAAAGCCTTAGTTTCTACTGATGTATGGTAGTGTTTCAGTTTGTTCTGTTTGTTACTCTTTCCTATTAGCTCATGAGCTTTGTCCAATAAGAGAAAAGAAAGGCAGTGATGGGGACTGACATATAACGAGATACTTTGATTTCTTTTCAGTTTTGTGTGAAAATAATGGGAAAACATTATGAGAACAAGGGGAAACAGTGCTATTTTGCTGTTTGCTATGATCTTGGGGGCAAACCGTTTCTTTTCTTCCTCCAAAATTTAAGATTGGTGCTGGGGGAGGGGATGAAATGAATCATAAGTTAAAATTCAGATATTGAATGGAAGTACACTTTGTAAAGGTCGGATTGAAAAAAGAAACATTTCGTCTGAAAAACAATATATACCTAGGGGGAAAATAATCCTCAAATCAATCCCCAGGTGAGACGTCATATTAGTGTAGCGTTAATGGTGTATTTGGGTGGGGGAAGGGTGTTACTTTGCCTTGTTATAAGGAAACCCATTTACCAACTTTAAATAAGTTTACTGTTCATTTTGTATCAAAAAGGTTTTTTTTTTAGCATTTGAAACAGTTTGGGGGAAAAAATGGTTGGGTCGGGAAGGAAGGGAGGGGGAGCTGACCAATTTACAAGTTAATGCTAGCTCACTTACCAAGAGTAAAAATAATAGTCAATTTAATCCCCTGGCTAGATGTCATAATAGTACAGTGTTAATGGTATATTTGGGTGGAGGAGGGGATACTTTGTCTAGTTATAAGGAAAACCATTTACCAACTTTAAATAAGTTTACTATTCATTTTGTATCAAAGAGTTTTTTAACATTTTGAACAGTTTTGAATTAAAAAAGAGTGGTTGTGCGGGGGAGGAAGGGGTGAGGGGGTGAACCTGACAAATCTATAAGCTCATGCCAGCTCACTTTAAACATATTCATGTTTGTTTACTACGTTTTAGACCATCACAAGCAAGATAACTTAGCATTTAAATAAATAGAATCTAAAAAATATCATTTTTTTCCTATACAGTTTTATTCAAAAATTCAAAAAAATATGATTCCATTGAGATCCCAATCTAAAAATTTGTACAAACATAGATAAAATACACAAGAATTTTTAAGAATTAAAAAAAAAAATTCATTATATGTTTTTCGAGAAATTTAAATTTGAAATTTAAATTTCATTTTTTGAAAAAGAAAATTTTTATAAAATTAGTCATGTTGCATATCAGATTAAGCGGCAACTAAAGTACTTTAAAATGCCATTTACCAAATTGTTTTATCTGTATTTGGTGCCGAGTTATGGTCCCTTTTATGTTCCCTTGTCCATGGAAAAACGAGGGTTTTTCCAAAGTTCAAAGTCTCATAAATCAAAAAATAACCGAGATAAAAATCTAAAAATTGAGACTTTTGATTACCCCAAGGGGTACAATTGATGAGTCAAATTTCAAAGAAATACAAAAATGTAAGGTAAAAAACGTTGGATCACTTGACATGGAATGACCCTTTTAGTATGAAGCACTCGCTGTATTTCAGCTAATAGCTTGTTTTTCAACCTACACAAATTCTTAAATTAATGTATTAATTAGGGACACACCAATAAGCAAATTGGCCGATTATCGAATAACGAACAGGATTATAATTTTTAAGAGCCTTTTTTTTAAGAATCAGGCAGTCAAAAAACTTGACATTTTTGATTTTGCTGAAAGTTTCAGAATATGGTCTTTATTTAAAATTATTAAACACGTGTTTTTTTATTTTTTCAAAAAAAACTTTTTTCTTTCCGTTTTGGGAGGTCAAAGTTGGACTTTGATCTTTTTTTCAATAAAAACATGCCAACTTAGATGAGCCAATACTTTTTGCTTTAGGAGTGAACCATGGAACTGACAATTATTTCGTGTTCTACTATATCCCCACTAACTGTAAGTACATAAATATTTGTGGACGACTCTTGGCGCAAAGGTCAGAGATCACTCAAAGTTGTACGAAAAATACTTTTTAATGCAACTTTGACCGACCAAATCTTCTTGTGGAAACGGTGCACCACGGTAGTGTATATATCAGTAAATACCCACCAAAGAGTAGTATCCAAAAACATAAAGATATGTGTGGTTGATATTTTGCACATCGAAATATTTGACTCTGAAATTGCAGAAATCGCAAAATCACGTGACTTTGAGGGTCATTATCTCCTTGCACCATGAGTGACCAGATACAAAACTAGTTGGAGTAGAAGCCTTTCTTGTCTCAGAAACACAATCCGTTAACAAACCTATGGCTACTCTTTCAGTTTTTGCATAATTCGGCTCTAAACTTTGAAAAATGAGTGTTTTTCGGCGTTAAGAAAAAGGGCCAATTACCTGTTTTAAAATATGTATTGCTATTATTTGTAGCACTACTGTATACCAACTTCCTAACCAGCTGAAATGGCATCTAAAGATGGTTGTACAGTTGAAACAAAATTGAAAATGAATTCTCGAAAATATTCAGTGTACGTCAAAATCCATATTTTTTTATTTGTTCAGGCGATGTTTTTTTGTTACATCTCTTTATTCCGTTCGGTTCCAACATGGTAAGCAATTTATGTACTTCTAGTCGTTCTAGTTGCTGTAAAACAGGAAAGCAATGTATCTTAAGTCTGATATAAAGTAATATATCCTGTCATATCAAGTTTATAATGCTAAAAGAATATTTTGAAATGTATATAAACATAATCCAAAAAAAAAAAAAACTTTACTGTTCAGCTGTGTCCTCTTGGTCGATGTTGTGAATGTCATCAAAAACTCAACTTTTTCACAAATCAGAAGCCTCTTTAGCAGAATGTCACTTCCTAAAAATCTTGGTACATTAAAACCCCTCGGTGCAGGGCTGGAAATTTTTGATGACATTCACGGCAATCAAGCAAGAGGACACAGCTGAACAAGTAAGTTTTTTTTTAGATTAGATCAATTATCCATTTCAAAATATTCTTTTACATTATAAACTTGATATGACAAGATGTATTACTTTATATCAGACTTAAGATACATTACTTTCCAGTTTTACAGCAACTAGAACGACAAGAAGTACATAAATCGCGTACCATGTTGGAACCGAACGGAATAAAGAGATGTAATAAAAAAACGTCTCCTGGACAAATAAAAAAATATGGTTTTTGACGTATACTGAATATTTTCGAGAATTCATTTTCAATTTTGTTTCAACTGTACAACTATCTTTAGATGCCATTTCAGCTAGTTAGGAAGTTGGGATATAGTAATGCTACAAATAATAGCAATACATATTTTAAAACAGGTAATTGGCCCTTTTTCTTAACACCGAAAAACACTCATTTTTCAACGTTTAGAGCCGAATTATGCAAAAACTGAAAGAGTAGCCATAGGTTTGTTAACAGATTGTGTTTTTGGGACAAGAAAGGCTTCTACTCCAACTAGTTTTGTATCTGGTCACTCATGGTGCAAGGAGATAATGACCCTCAAAGTCACGTGATTTTGTGATTTCTGCAACTTCAGAGTCAAATATTTCGATGTGCAAAATATCAACCACACATATCTTTATGCTTTTGGATACAACTCTTTGGTGGGTATTTACTGATATATACACTACCGTGGTGCACCGTTTCCACATGAAGATTTGGTAGGTCAAAGTTGCTTAAAAAAACTATTTTTCGTACAACTTTGAGTGACCTCTGACCTTTGCACCAAGAGTCGTCCACAAATATTTATGTACTGACAGTTAGTGGGGATATAGTAGAACACAAAATAATTGTCAGTTTCACGGTTCACTCCTAAAGCAAAAAGTATTGGCTCATCTAAGTTGGCATGTTTTTATTGAAAAAAAGAGCAAAGTCCAACTTTGACCTCCCAAAACGGAAAGAAAAAACTGTTTTTTGAAAAAATAAAAAAACACGTGTTTAATAATTTTAAATAAAGACCATATTCTGAAATTTTCAGCAAAATAAAAAATGTCAGGTTTTTGGACTGCCCGATTCTTAAAAAAAACGGCTCTTAATATTACCAATTTTACCATCAGTTTTTTCCGTTTTCTTTTACAATTACGGTTTCAGAATTGTTTATTTCTGAGAGAAGGTTTGTTTGTATCAATTTTTCCATTTTTCCAAAAAAAAAAAAAAAATATCAACTTTCTTTGAACCAATTTCCTTTTTTTTGTGAATAAAACTACGGAAACGTACCAGACATGAAAATTATTTCAAAAAAAATAGGGGAAAGCTGGCGTGAGCACTTTAATATAGAGGTGTTCTTAATTTAAATTTATTTTTTAACTATAAGTAGCTGTTTAACGCAAGACTTCTATTTGGTGAACCTAAATGGGATAAGACGGCGATCGCTCGTAGATTTGTGTGTTAAGCTTTCAATCAAAGGGGAAAAAATCTTCAGTTTATTTTAGCAAAGTGAACGCAAAGGGAAAGCTCTACAGCTGTTATATTTGCAGAAACCATACTTCAGGTGGTTATAATCCTGATTTATCTGATAAAAGCGTCATAAGAAAACTTGTCTCATGACCGCTTGTCACTCATCCTACTCATGATCCTCCTATTCTAATCCATGTGGAGATGAAACCAAGCTTTTAAGAAAATAATAATTTAAAGTTTAAATGCGTCTTTGCAATCGTCTTTAATCTGCGTTAATTTAATTCATCTAGAATTCAACAGTAAGAGAGATATAAACAAGAAAAGATTTAAAAGGACTTAAGCATTTTGGAAAAGCAACATTAGTGCTAACGTATCCAAAGCGGTGGTTAAAACATGGTTAATTTAGTGAAAAAATATTTTTAAAAATGATCAATGAATTGAAAATGAAATAACAGTAACAAATATAAACAAAACGATCCTACACTGAGAAAAGTGGGCCAAAATAATAGTAAAACCAATGAATAAAAAGATTAAAAATCAAATCGTCTGCTAGAAAAGCATAGGCAATGTCTTTTGTTTTTCCTATTTGTAGCGCTCTCTATAGTTACTTTCCGTTCCCAATTCTGTAGAAAATCGGGCCTTTTCCGTAATCCGTAGTCAATTCAATTTTTCCGTAAAAACTATGGACAATACGTAGCTTTTGGGATCTTTGTGCATTGTATGCACTATTTGTTTTGTTTTGTTTTTACTCTGTACTCTTTCATACTGCATGTTATAGCAAGAATTGCAGAAAATTACATTTATTTGGTGCTAGTAAAACTATTTATCATGGTTTCTTGGTGAAGGTATACTTTATATTTAAAAATTTTTCTTTTCGCCGATTAATCGGCAAGATTTTGCTGATTATTAATAATCGGCAAAGTCGCTGATTAATCAGTACATCCCTAGTATTAATATTACATGTTAATTATCTCAATTACATATTTATAGTATCCTTGATACCTAAGTCTATTAATGTTTGCTCTTATTATAAAGTAAATGAATTTCAGTGGTAGTTAAAGTAAATGAATTTCAGTGGTAGTACTGTATTTTACTGTATAGTTTTGTTTATATTTTCGATTAGCCGAATTTTCGATAACTCGAATTTTTTTCGCTTTCCCTGCAACTTTGACTTACCAAAGTTTCACTGTATTAGAGAAAATGAACAAATGAAAATATTAATAAGTGTTTACCTTAACTGATAAATTCTCTGATGTGGCTTGTTCTGATGATGGAGAAAGTAAAGTAGAGGCTGATGCTTCATAAGTTCCAAAGGAGCTGTAGGAAAAGATATTCATTAATTCATTTGTTTGTCTCAATTGCGACAGGTGAAACAGAATCCAATCTTTTACAAAACGGAAACACATTTAAGACTTTAACATTCTGGTAACACATACTTTCCATGATTAAAAAGCTAAACAGCAGCTTACACGAAAAAAAAAAAAAAGAGCTGAACTTTAAATGTAAAATATTACAAAATAGTGCAAAACAGTGATTTGTTAAGAAATGTACCAATTGTTTTACATGCAGACTATTTTCTAACCAGAAATAAAGAAATTTTGTTCAATATTATCAACTATATTGATTTTAAACTAGAAAATAAATAAACCAAAACAGTTTATCAAAGCATTTTAATGTTTCTTATTGATTTGCTGGGGGAAATAAATAAAAAACTGCATCTGTAAGTTGATACTGCAAGTTTATTTTTGTTAAAAGAGGGGGAAAAAAACATGTTCTCACTATAATTTTTTTCACCTGTAGCAAAAACTAACTGACTCAGGGTCAAAGCAAATTAATCAACTGCTTTGGTACGGAGTAGAAATTAAAAAAATAAAATAAAGCAAGTGTGTATGAATGTTTACCATTTTTTCACAAAATGATTTTTTATGAACACTTGATTATAAAAAGCACAAATCACAGATCCTTCATACTCATTGTAAGCAAGTTTGAATGTATTTTTTTCTAAAGTAATCTAAAACACATAAGCCATTGATGCATTATACAAAATGACAGGAAGTAATGTGTATAAATACCTGCTGGAAACACTTCCTTTAGCTGATGATGTATCAGTTGTAATAGTCTTTGCACCTTTGCTAGCAGAAGTAGATGAACCAGTTGTTGAAGTTATACACTTAGCTCTGTGCTTTAAATTTGCCAGAGCAACTGTAGAACTAGAAATAGAAGCCAAGTATGCTTCAGGATCAAACCCAGGAGCCAGTTTAAGATCATATTTCCCTTCAGCTCCCATGCGATATGAATTTGCTCCACCTTGATCCCATGTTACATCAATCCAACCTGTAAATAAATAAATATCACACAGAAAGAATATTTATTTCCAGAGTTAATTAAGTTCTTAATGCATTTTAAGAAGCACTATAAAACTGATTTTTTTTCATAAAAACAAAATCATAAATATTATATAATGCAAGTCAAATAACTGCAAAAATACAACAGTTTGATTTACTTTTAAAATGAATGCTGCTGACAAATATAAAGGTTGGTCTGGCTATTGCAAATATTTTTTGAAAAAACATAATTGGAGTAGAATAAATGTGGAGTCAGTTTGACAGATGTTAAAATGTATGGAAGTTAATAAGGCTTACAGAGGTAACAGGTAGGTGGACAACATGTAATTGCCACTTAT
Organism: Uloborus plumipes; assembly: GCA_038373865.1. Taxonomy (NCBI): domain Eukaryota; kingdom Metazoa; phylum Arthropoda; class Arachnida; order Araneae; family Uloboridae; genus Uloborus; species Uloborus plumipes. The sequence continues at coordinate 129,076 of JAXGGA010001205.1, read as the reverse complement.
AAGACATTTCTATTGATTGAAGCCTTTTCAAACATTGAAACACTATACTGTCGATACATGAACATGATGGGCTTTAAAAGTCTCCCAAAACTAATACCACAAAAAAAAGTTTTTCTTTTAACTTCAAACAGGATATTTTAGTGAAAATTCGTCCACATATTAGTTTGCAGTACACAGCTGAATGGAAATTAGTGCAAGAATAAAACATTCTGCTCACCAGTGGCAGCTCCTGACTTGAATTTATGGGGAGCTGCAAGGCTCAAATTTTAAACATACCCTAATTATGGGCAGAGATATAGTTAGGGATTTTTCCAAGACATGAAAATACTTCTTGACATTTCAGAGAAGTAAAATACAGGAAATAAAAAAAGACCATACTATAGAACAATTATATAGAAAATTAAATTCTGTAAGCATGAAATAGAAGATGAGAGAGACCTGAGGTATTTGGTTAAGATATTTGTATTCAATAATGCAATGAAACATTCAAATGTAATATTTTTGAATCCCAATTTTATCTTTCCTCCATTTTTCAACAGGGAATTTTAAAAGATGCTAATTTTTCTCTAAAAAAACCAAGTTCAAAAACATTGTGAACTAAATTTAGCACAGTATTTACAATTTTTAATGAAATTACCCTTTATGAAAATATTTATAAAAAGGGGAAGGCTGAAAATTTAAAACAAATTTCAGAATAATTGCGTATTATATACAAATTCACATATGGGTGAGTCTTACAAAATGTTTAAGAATAAATAAGAACATCGTTTATACATTAAATAGCCCTTTGACACTTTTTATTTACAAAACAATTTATAAACAAAATCTATTCTTGCTCTATTTTTTTAGCAAAAAGGTCCAAAGCTTTTTTTTTTAAATGTCTGTACGACTGGTCAGTATTTTTCTCACCGATGAAATAATTGCCAGTGCATTTAACCTATCTTGACTCATTGTGATTCTAAAAAAAGGTTTTTATTTTTTTTTCAGTTAAAAAACAATGTTCAGGCATTGTTTCAGGATGTTGGGTTAACAGCTGAGGTTATGAATTTCTCTCAGTCACAGAACTTATTTCCTGAGGTTCTATCATAGATCTGTTGACACACAAAGCAAAAATCTTGCTTTAAACATCAAGTTGGAAAGCGGGAATATCTTCTATAGACTGCACTCTCGAAAGGAACTGCTTCAAATGCAGTGCCACTGTGTGCATATTACAGAGACAAAAAGCTGTTCCATGTGTACCCATTTAACTTACTATTTAACTCATTAACCCATTATTAATTATTTAACCCATTTAACTAAAGTAATATGGTTTATTTAAAGGCGCAATTTATTTTTTAAATCCCCCTTTTTTTGTGTATAACTGAGATGCATGAAATTACTCAATGCTTAATTTTTCAAGAGAAGGATCCAGGTTAAAGATTAATCTCTTTTATCTTTTTCACAGAAAGACAATCAGCTAATGGTCAGAAAAAGATGCAACAAATGAGGATGAATCATTTGGAAATCTGTTCAGCTTGATCCCTCAGGAGACTAGTTTCCCATTATGAATCTCGAAACTACTAACATAAGTAATTTTAATTCTAGCACTATTAGCCAGCCGTTTCTTGAAAGACAGTTTTTAATGTTTTGTTTGGCAACACCTGTTTTTAATGTGGCTTAAAATGGTTTCTGGCATCACTTTGGCGACTTGGTTCTTCTTATGCGTAGTTGATGAGTTAGAGTCTCTGATGTTACTGTGATATTTTAGAATGTTTTAATCTGTGTATTTTTAAATGTATTGTCCTTTAAGTTTATCTTAATAAATATCAACTAATTTCACCACAGTCATTGTAGAATTACATATGCAAGTGTCAAACAACCTATTTTTAGCATGTTTTTGAAGTTAAGTGTCAGTTTTTGCCGGTGAGATTATAATTCTTGGGTTGTGGATTAAAAAGGTTGTTAGCTTTTTTGAGCAAGCGAAGCAGTGAGTTTTTATGATATGGTAGGAGATTCAAAAAGACTCTACAAGTGCCATAAATACAAATTTGTGGCTTCTAATTACTGTAATTTTCAAATATGTCTCAAGAGTATACTTGGAGGATACTTAAAAGTTTTGAAAAGAGGGTTTGGTCTAGGATCAAGTGTCCTTTAATATATCACACATAAACATATGCTATATTTTCTACTTACTGTTTTCTGAAAAAGGAAAGTATTAAAAACTTATAGTGGTAGGAATCAATCGAAGTTGATCTCTCAATGTTCCAAGATTTTACAGAATAACTTGGAATATCAGATTTTGTTCATGTTATCTGAATGCATGAAAACAAATTTTTAATTTTTAGAAGAAAGGTTTTTACTGAATTTGATCTTTTCTGACTTATACCTACTTATTTCTTTAATAAAAATGACATTAAGTTACAACTCTTAGTCAGCAGTAATTTCTTTAACTATGAGCATTTTTATTAACTTTTAAAGATATTTTGTTTTTATTTCAAAATTAATCATCATTGTTTTAATGACTTAATAGCTGCTTGCAGGAGTTGAAGACTTTCCTTGTAGCTATTAACAATTTCAGGTGGCTGCCAAAGTTTCTTGCATTGAAAGCCACTGGCTACCACAGAAAATTCCTACTCAACAGCATTATTAATTGAAAGCTAAATAGAAAGAATACATTTTAAACTGTACCAACCATTATGTAATTCTCCTGATATAGTGCCTTCACTAGGGGGATTGCCATCTTGATCTCGCCATTTCCAGTCAGGTCCACGAACTATTCTTGCACCTAAAACCATGTACTTAATTTGCTGCTTTACTGCTTTCCTTTGACGACGTAAATTTGCTTCAGCTTCTTTGGCAGCTTTACCTTTAGAATTGATTACACTTGATTAAAATTACACATAAAAGGAAAGGTTAAATATTAAGATTAAATATTTGTAAGTTGTATTAAAATTAGAACATAATAAACTTTGATTAGTTGTACAAAGGTTACTTATTCTCTCGTGTTGAATAGAAAACTTTTAAATTTTACTTTTTACAAATGAATGTTATGAACATTAACTTTAGACCACATAAAAAATTACTCATTTCAAAAACAAAAAAAAAAAGAAAAAGAGTACGGATATTTTTCAAGCTTTAGCTTCAGATTTAGACCAATGAAGGGGGCAGAGGAACATCAAACATATTTCCTTGATGTCCATATTTACTAGCAGCAATACATTATGTAAAATATTTGGAAAATTATACCAATACTTAGAAATGTTGAGCAGAGCAAACCTTCATGACTTTTCTTTAATTTTAACTTTCTTCTTCTTTAGGGAAAAAATTCAAACACTTTTCAAGATTCAAAAAGGAAAAAAATGTTCAACGTCCTACAATAAACTTGTACTATACATATCATATGGATATTTCCATTTAGTTAAAATATAAAATTAGGCAATAGAAAAACAAAATTGCATTTTCTACAAAAAAAGAGACATTCAATGAAAAATCTAGTATTGGAAATTTCTCTAAAAATGTTTTAAAAGTTCTGCCGTAGAAAGGCGCCACACGAGGCTCACTTATGCAACCTTCACACTAAGTACATTTTCAAGAAACAAAAAGCTTAGATTTAAAAAGAAAAAAAATACTGTGTGATTGCTTTGAATTTTCGCAGAAGAAAATAAATATCTAAATTTTGTGGGTGGCATAGTCCTGAGGGGGCGGGCACCACCCACAAAGGGTTCTTCTGAGAACCCTTTGTTCTGACACATAATTGAATTCTAATATGGTATTTTATCTCCATATAAAAGAGGTTATGACCATAAGACCCCACACAGAAGGTAATATTTGGCTGCTCTACTACATAATTTAAAAATATTTGAGGTCTGCATATCATTTGTTAGTACGCTAAGAATGCAAATCATTTCATCATATCCATGTATTAATAGTTTTGCCACCAAGGCATTGTAACTGTCCTCAAGTAAATTTGAAAATTATGAGGAAAAAAAAATATTTTATGGAAGCTCCTACATTAAAAAAATATGCAGCACAAGAAAACATAATTGATAGAATCTGCAAAAAAACCTTCTGGAAGGCTTAAAGCATAGATTCTACAAGTGATATCACAAGAAATGCATTAAATTGACAGTTGAAGACAAAGATAATTTTTAGTGCTATGACGGCAGTTAAATAAAGAAATTTGTTGTCATTTGGAAGAATTAAAGCATGACTAATGCCATATAAAGTATATAATTAATCTTAATTACCATTGTTAAAAGCTTATTTTGATTGTTTATGCTTGTCTTCTTGGATCTTAAAATAATAGGCCTTATTATCTGAATATAGTATATACAAAGGCCTAATGATGAGATTTGTTTTTTGGTGTTTAATTTCGTATGTGTTTTTGTCAAAAGTGGCAATTTTTTGCTAGTTTCTTATAGTAATGGATCTGTATGTTTAGTTAATATTTCAATTTGTTGATTCAGATCCGTAGTATTTGGTTTATTTATTCTCCCTGAGGTAGGACTTATTACCTACAATTATCTTACTAGTGAAATACTAATAGGCTACGCAAAAAAGAATTTTAAAGTCTCTCCAGGTTCAGGCGAAGATGGTAGCTATGTAAACTTCATAAAAAGCAGATTATTTAGCATGTAAAAAGTGACTAAAATATTATTATGACTTAAACTTATGTGATGTTGGACAGAAAAATTTTGTTTCACTTTATAAGTAAATGTTCAATTTTGCACATTAGGCAAACAAAGAAGTAATTTTATTCTGAGTTATAGAAACTTACTGATAGTTTTCAAAAGAAGAGACATGAAACTTGCATTTTATATGTGTTTCTATTGCCATCCTGTTCCATTCTGGATACATTAAAAACTCCAATCTGTGTACTTTGTTCAGGAAGAATTTGTTTTGTAGATAACAATTCAGAACTTTATTTTCCCAAACCACTTGTCAAAAATGCATTTTTCACAGGTATTCTTGGTTCAAAGTAAATAAAACAAAGTACTAAATATGAACGAAAATTCAGTGAAGCAATCCATTTCTCAAAATGAAACTCTTTTAATTCTTAAAAAGTATGCACAAGTAACAAAGATAACAAAGTTTCTTTCCTGTTAACATAGCAAATATTCTTCGATAAGTTCGTAATTTGCCTATAATGTTGCAAAGCAAGGGGCCATGTCTTATATATTAATTTATGATGTTTAATATGGAAGAAGCAGATAGTAAATAAATAAATCAGTAAATAGGTTTTGAACCTTCGAAACTATTAAGTTCATAGTTATTTGAGTCAAGTTTGGAATAGGATTTTCTAAATAAGAAGCAAAGACAGCTGGCATTGGTTGGTACAGGAAATAAATTTAAGAATTTTTTTTAAGACTGAAATACAAAGTCTAATATATTTATAGGACCTTAAAACACAAAACATAATAATTGAGGAAATGTTTAAGGAAAAAGTATACGTACCCTGTTAAAAAACTCATAGCATAATTACTTAAATACTAATACTTTATATGATACAGAAAAATTTCTCTAAATAATGAGTAGTAAACAAATGATAAATAAAAAACTTTTGAGTAAATGTTACCTAAATCATCACAAACTCCTGTAACAGTTCCATAAATTTCAAATCCAGATAAAGACAAATAATGAGTCTGCCCACTAGCATTCTTGCCAGTTTGCTGGAGTCTTACATGGCGCCACCCTTGATCTTCCGCAGTAGGTGGATCTAAGGGCCATGATGCAGTAGAACCTGGCTCATTTAGGGCACAATCATCCACATGAGTGAATAGCGTTAGCCAATTAGAACCATCTTTTGATACTTGAAATAACCAATTTCTAAGGGCAGACCTATAAATCATTGACAATCTTAAAAATCAAGTGCTAAAGCAAACAAGATCACATTCAAACAAAGAAAAAAAAAGATACTTCATTTAAATCATTTATGAGCCAATGCATCTTTTTCCTTTTACTATAAAGTTAATGCATTAAAATACTTGATGTTGCATTAAAATACATTTAAATACTTAATACACATTTTAAAAAAAACTAATTACACCAACTAGTGATGGTTATTTTTTAGATTTTATACTTGAATAATATGTATTTTTTAGTGCTGAATCCAAAAATGACATGAATATTGCTTTTTCACGTTAGTATATTTAAAAAAACATTTATTTCAAAAGTAGCAAGCAAAAAATTTTATAAACAGCAACTTCAAAAAAAAAATTTTTTTTTTCTTATATAACTTGTTCATTTTTTGACTTATACGACACTTTTTTTTATTAAATCAAGAGAGAATTTTGAAGAGATGGGCATGGATATCAATAACTTTAGCTTCTAAAATAAATTAAAACAAAATAAACAGAAATTTCATTCTAAATATTTTTAAATTTTGTAGAGTCTATTGACACTATTTCAGGACTGTAGTCTTTATTTCAATGACTATATTTCTCCTTAGTTGTTCAGGAGACAATGCTGGACAAGTATCAAGTGACCTCAGTTCGCTTCTGTGTCAGAGAATGATACGAAGATAGCTAATGCAGTATCAAGCAGTCTAATGGAAAGGTATTTCAAAGGGGATTGTTGACCTTATTTGAGAACTGTTGTCCTGTAATTGGAATGAGCAATTTTAAGGACAGAAGGTCTTACTCTAATAAGGATTTTCAATAGGACTATTGACATTAGTTATGTACAGCTTTCCTCCTTCTAATGTAGCAATTTATGATTAATATTCTTTAAACAGAAAATTTTACACTAAATTTCTTCTTTTACTTTGGCCTGCATATTAAACGTATGTCATTAGGCATCACATCTTGAGGTATCCCATGTAATATCAGATAATGCAGGTAGTATATTACAATACATCCCAAAACCTCAGACATTGAATGCCATAATTAGAAAAACTTCCACTAAAAATCAGGGTGTCAATGATTTAAATGAAGTTATTTAATGCAAATGATTAAAAAAAATCATTGATTTAAATCATGTTCTATATAATTAAAACCCTAGAAATCTCCATGAAAATTTGCCATTCATAATTGTGTTAGTCAGTTGCACCATTTTTATCTATTCAAATTTCATCAAAAAAAAATCCGCTTCTTTGTCAGTGGACACTTTTAAATTAGTTGCTATTTTTTATCAGTAGTAACTGAGTTCAGGATTTTTTTTTAATGAAAACAATGAGGATATTTTTAAAGATAATGCTAAAAAATGGGTGTGCAAAAAAGTTCAGGAAAATTAGGCTTGTGTTAACATTGCGTTGCATGTGAACAAATTGAGAAAAAAAAAAAAAACCCTTAAAATGAATACTGTGAATTCTTTTGAAAAAAATTCAAAGCGCGTGGGCATAAATTTTTTAAAAAAGCAAAAAAAAGAAAAAAAAGCATTTGAAAAATATTTTATCAAATGAAAACGTTGAAATATGGCCCTTTTTTCTGCATTTGTTATACATTTCAACTGAATATATAGACTTTTAAGTTCTTTTACCAGAAAGTGGGCACATAAAAATGAAGAGCTGTCTGATTTCAAAACACCATCCTTATACATAAAGAGTATTACCTTTTTTTTTTTTTTTAATCTAATGTGCGCTATTAAATAAAGATAATTTTAATTGAAAAAATTGTTTTAATTTATCTACATATTGTTTTTCCTTCATTTAATTACTTTTATTATTTCGATTTTATCTCATGACACACTACCCAATTTAAAAGACAATAATAGAATGTTAAAAGTAAATTGGCAGGAAACTACACACACTTTCTTTATTTGAAAAAGTCATTTTAAATGCAACAGAAGTGAATAAATGGATGAAAAAACCTTTGACAAAAACCAAAAGCCAATTTTTTTTGTATTTTCACTTTTTACGTATTTATATTTTACTACTATGCCATCTATATAAAAATTGATTTGAATCATATGCAATTATTAAATTAGTTATTAAGAAAGTTAGTTATTAAACACACTATGAAAGCATTTTGGTATGTTAACTCTCAAGGACGATTATTATGTAATTTTTAAGAATGTCAATATTAAGTTCAATTATGTCTATTAGTGTAAATTAATTAATAACTAAAGTTTCTAAAGTATTAAAACAAAACGTATTCAAATTTTTAAAAAATCATGGTTCTTTTAAAACCTTGTAAAATGTTTAGAATATTATTGCCAAAGTAAACTGCAGATAAGAATTCTAATAGTTATTTTAGTTTGATTCATAAGAAGGATATTTACACATGATATAAAATACGCAACAATTTAAAATATATATTTTTTGCAAATATCAATTATTTGCTTTGGATTCTTGAGATTTGATGACTTTATAAAAAACCTCAGGTATTTAAAGTATTTTTTTCTTTCATTTAGACTCAAAGAAAGGTTAAGATTCTTTTTTATTTTGCTGTAAGGAACTTTGATTGATTTTTTTTCCCTCTTCTTTTTCTTTACTAAGTTTTTTTTTTTTTTTTTGCACTAAGGTCATGTACAAACCTACTCACGTTTTCTAATGTTTTAAATATCACAGACTGGTCTTTGTTCAGTAGTTTCAAATTAAACTTAAACTTTAGAAGTGATATGTTTGCTTTTGAAAAAGAGATAAAAAGGAACAATAGAACTGCCTTTTTTACCTTCCATAACCTCTTGCATGCCTCAAGGTATATCTATTTGGTATGAGCCACAGACCAAGATCAATTGCAAACCATGCACGTCTGAAAAATAAATACGAGAAGTATTATGATTATAATATCCTGGGTATTTAAATTACTAACGACTAATCCCATTTTGAAATTTCTTCCAACTTTTGTAGTAGTCAAAGTAAAGGAGCATAAAACATCTAGTTTTAACAAGAGAAATATATAACTCATAAAAAAAAATTGGGTCAAAAATAAAATTTGGGAAACTAAAAAGTAATAGAATTAGGAAAGTCATACATTTTGAAATAATAGTGGCTAAATGTAAAACTTAACACATGCACAGATGCAGATTGTAATACAGGATCCTAAAACATTTTTTGAATAGAATTTTGCAATCTTTAAAATTCCATCATTATGGATTGCAAGTACAGTAAACTTCCGATCATCTGCAGAATAGGATGGTGCGGATAAGCGAATGACAAGAAGTAGGTAAAAACTGATAATAGTGAGGTAGATAGTAGTAAGAAAATCAATAACAACCACACATATTTATATTATAGCTAAAAAGGATAAAATTGAAAGTAGAGAGTATAGGTAAAGTATCAAAATGAACAATAACACACCCATACATTTTTTAAAGAAACATAATATTAGTATATACTTTAAATTTTTTTATAAAAAAAGTGTTTCTTTTAAGACTCTTATTCGTAATTTATGATAATAGTTTTTTCAATAGCATTTTGTCACATCATTCTGCTTTTATAAATATTTACAAAGTTGGTTGAGGTGAGCGAGAGCTGCTTCGCGGCAGCTTTTGAAAAGGGTGCTAGCTGGACTAAATTACAATTGATACTTTTCTAAACTCAGTAAATTATAACTGGAAAAAAAAGAAAAAGACCCATGAATAATTTCCGTTTGGTACGAGTTTTATCTCTGGTCAGATTGAAGCAAAGAATATTATGATTCTTACTTATCATCATTTGTATGGCAATTCAAGGCTGATGCTTCTCTGCTAAGAATATCTTCTAACCTTCCATAAGGCAGATTTCTTCCCTCAGAAGCAGTCACCATAACAAGGCCTACTTGTGCTGGATTCACCCATTCAGATACAGTCCTAGAATTTACAGTTGCACAGCAATGAGAAAATATTCTTGGCTCAAATATTAAATAAATTAAGGTTGAGGTTCAAAGAGATAGAGGATTAGTATTTAAATTTAGTTGATATTCAAGGGTTACTGAAGGGTTTTTTTTTTCTGAAAATCCCTTTTTAGTGAATTTTGTGAAAAACGAATAAAGTATTGTTATGATTAGTAAATATTCACAATGAAAACAATTAAACTATAAGTACATTTAACAAAACTTTAAATCGAAGTAGAGTAATTTTACCAATGGATATCTTCATGAAGAGTCTATTTTTTTTGGTAAATGGTCTAAAATTTGGTAAAGCATGTTTGAAGTTTTATGTAGGGTTCCCTTTTAGATTGTGAAAGGTCATAAAGGAGTAAATTTTTTTTTAATATGAAAACCTGGTATTATTAATGAGCTAATATTTAGAAAAGTGCCAATTTGAGTCCCAAGTGAATTTTCACTAGTATTTCAATAACTAGTTAAAAAAATAATTTTCCCCAGAAAGATAAGTTTTGCTTTCATTTCATCTAATAACATCAGAAAAAAAATTTTTTTTTTTCCTTCAGAAAATATTGTTTTTATATATCAAAAATCAGATCGGTAACGTGTCCCAAGTAGCAAAGCTTAGCATGCAAACAGGTCATGCGCACTTTTTAACTTCCCAAGAAAACGCACTTGCACAAAAAAGATTCTATTTTTACCCCTTTGTTAATATTTTACTTCATTTTTGTTTTAATCGATTTCTGATTTTCTAGCCGATGCGAAATAAGCGTGTCCCTAGTTCCGCCGTCAGAGTGGTAACAATAACTTCCGATCTATGTTTAGGCTCCCAAAATCATTTCCTGCACCTATACCACGTGATACTGAGTACCTGGTGGGATGTTTTATCGAATCGTAATTAAAAATTTGCATTTCTGCATCTAAAATTGTAGGTAAGATTTTTTAAAGTGATTTTATAAAATGTGTGTCATTTGAGTCATCAGATCGGTAACACGCTCTAAAATGCGCAGTTTTTATTATTTTAAAAATTATTTTATATATAAGTATAGTCCTTTATTACAAGTGAAAAAACCACGTGTTTGATTTTGGTTTAGTGCGATCGACTCGGAAATAAAAAAAAAAACTTTGTCAGTTTGTCAGATCGGTAACAGTCAGAGCGGTAACATTGAAAAACAGCGAATATGTTACAGAACTAACTCACACGTTTCAGAATTATTAAAAAGCAAAAATCGTAGGTTTTAGCCATATATATTGAATATTTTTGTTCTTAAAAAATGAAAAGCAATGAGTTTTAGTACAATTGCTTCATTTGTGGTTTGTATGACCTGACAATAGAAGTTAGTAAAATAAGAAAAATTGAGACTGCAGAAATTAAGTTTATTAATTATTATTTAGTTATTTATTTATTTATTTATTTATTTTTTTTGGTGCTTCAATTTTTCATAACTTCGCTAAATAACTGGATAATAACCAGCATGCTAAATTTGAATTTCTGATCAAGAAATTAAATTTCCTGCAACTCATTAAAGAAAAGCAAGCAGCAGAGTTGTGTATTGAAAAAGTTAAAGTTGTGTGTTGTTTCAAAACAAAAGGCTGTTGTTTCAAAACAAAAGCTTGGATTTGGTAATCTTATAATTTATTTTGTCTAAAAACCTTATCGCTTATTTTTATTTCCAAGAGATGCTTTTTTGCAATGAAATTTGATTTTTTAGCTAATATATATATTTTAATATAATTATCTTAATTCTATGTTAAAGATGCAAGGAAATGATATCATATTTAGAGATGTTAACGAAGACTGAAAGCATAAACCCATATATGTAGCTCATATTAACATCAGATCTGTAACACTCATCAGATCTGTAACGCCTTAAAAGTGAGTAATCTAAGGAGGGGGTAAATAACTTCCTTGACCTCCCCCCTTTTATTTTCTTGCATTTAGACACAATTTAGACTTAGAATCCAATATTAATTTTTTTCTACAAAAAAATATTTTTATCAGAAAACTCCAGCTTCAAATTGGCACTTTTCTAAATATTGGCTCTAATGCAATCAAAATTTTGAGAAAATAATAAAACAAGTTGGCAACTACACTGCTCGACATTGAAAATGCAACACCAAGAAGGGGAGGTCAGAAATTGATGAAATTTGGTAAGAAGACAGAGATTCATTTTCGGTTTTAGTTTTTCGCAAATAATTTCCAAGCTTTCAGCTGACCAAAAAAAAAAAAAAATCGAAAAGAGGTCGAAGTCCAAGTCGGATCCGGCCGAGCTAGAAGGGGCACGTAATTTTCAATCTCTTTACCAGTGGTGAAATTTTAGAGATTTAGAATTCAAACAGCTAACGGTAGTTGATGTTCCCTTTATTTTTCTATAGTTTTTAGCTCTAAAATGTGTTTTTAGAAAAGAGAGATCCCGAATTTCAGTCTCTATGCCCAAAAAATTCCGGGAGAGTCCCTAAATCCTTTTACACTGCTCGACATTGAAAATGCAACACCAAGAAGGAGTGGTCAGAAAATGATGAAATTTGATAAGACAGAGAGAGCATGGAACAATAAGTGATATTTATTTCAAAATAAATAAGCAAAATTTAGAGCGAGGACGGCGTCGGCTCAGTAAGAAGTAGGACCACCACGGACAGCGATGCACGAAGAAACACGTTTAGGCATGGAGTCAATAAGCCTGCGGATGGTGTCCTGAGGGATGGCACTGAATTCCCTTTCAACCATTTGCCACAGTTCGTCCTCTGAACGAGGCAGTGACAGGTTCTGCAAACGGCGTCCAATCACGTCCCACACATGTTCGATTGGTGACAAGTCAGGAGAGTATGGTGGCCAGGAAAGCATCTGTACACCTCGTAGAGCATGTTGGCTGATTCGAGCACTGTGAGGCCGGGCGTTATCGTGTTGAAAAATTGCATTTGGCTGACCCTGAAGGTAGGGGATTGCCACCGGCCGCAGTACATTATCTACATATCGTTGGGCCATCATAGTGCCCCGAATACGAACTAGAGGTGATACCGAATTGTATGCAATAGCGCCCCAAACCATTATGCCACGTTGTCGCGCTGTGGGGCGTTCCACAGTTACTGCCGGATTCGATCTTTCTCCATGTTGACGCCACACACGTATGCAATGACTATCGCTGGACAAACAGAAGCGGGATTCATCTGAGAACACTACGGTTTGCCATTCTGCCATCCACTTCGCTCTGGTCCGGCACCATTCCAAACGTTGGAGTCTGTGCTGTGAGCAGAGGCGTAGCTAGGGGTTGGCAGGAGTGGCTCTTGCCACGGGCGCAGCAACCAGGGGGGCGCAATTTTGACTTTTTTTTTTTTTAATAGTGGAAAAATGTTAAAGAAAAAAACTCGTAAGAAGAAGAGCTAGAGGACAAAATGAAACAATAGTCGAAAAAAGAAAAAAAAAAAGAATAACAATTTTACCTGTGGTAGGGAATGCCATTCCGATTCACTTTTCTTCATCTTACCTCAACTCTTTTAGCGATAAACCTTATACAAACTTGGACAGACTGGCCTGCACAGCGCAAGTTCCCCTCACTGCGCCACAAATCACGTAGAACTTGGAGTTATGTTTTGGCGGATTTCAGTCGGATACACTGCTCAGATCTATTTAACAGGATAGAATTTAGCTATATGACGCCAATAGGCTGACCTGAAATTGACCGTGCCTATCCTATCAAAAGAAGCAAACCGCCCTTTTCCGCTCCTTTCTTGCCGCTTGTTCCCCGATATCATATCAATTAATTACCATACATCTGAAATATAATTTTTCCACGACATCAAAAAATTGGCAAAATTGTCGTTATCATTTTGAAAACAGTTCGGATATATAGTTTTGTAGGCGGATTTTACACTAACATAAATAGCTTTAAAGTTGGCAACAATTTTTCTTTGGCAAAAACTAGCAAAAAAATAATTGTATGTAGGTACGTATTTCTCAAAGTCGAGAGGGGAGAGATTTGTTAGAAACGATTATTGAATTTCAATGCACATTTCCACGTTTCTTTTACTATAGACACAATAGTAAACATTTTATTACGCATCCGTGTGTAATATTTTTGCAGCTTGTAATCTTCTATGGTTGGAGCGGGTGATAAAAACTTATTAGAATTCACTTTTTTACATTAATTGGCACAATCCTGTATTTATTTATTTATTTATTTTTATGCGTTCACAACAACGGTAGGTTTAAACATTATATTTGATTTATCAATTAACTTTAAATTGTTAATTAACAGCAGAAATTAAATCACAGTGACTTTAAAAGCAGTTTTGAAAGCGCTTTACTATAATTTCAGTTTATATACTAATCTGAAAGCGCGTTTTAAACATAGAATCACCAAAAAATACAATAATGCAATTTTACTTCCATTCATGTCCCGCTGATTTCAGAGGTTCTGTGCGTTTTAGTAAAGGGAAAGAGATTAAACTTGCAATTCCTTTGTGTACTTACTGCATCTCGCCTTTGACACGTTATTATTTGTATTATTTGGTGCTCTCGTTTTCTATAACTTCAGATGCATATCAATTCTTGTGAGGTCAAAAATGGGACCTAAAAAACCGTCAGGCAGTGCTTTTAAAAAAATCAGAAAAAATAAAGAAAAAACTGCTGCAGATCTTTCAGGACAGTTAAAAAATTGGCTAAAGCCTAATGAACAAGACTTAAGTGCTATTACAAGCTCTAAAGATGAAAATGACGCGAAGCAGGAATTTTCTGATATTGCGGAAAAAACTGACCACCACCACCAAGTTGATTGTCCACCATCAACTTTTGCTGATTTATGTGCGGACAATGCTCCATCAGTCGAAGATAGCAGGTTGATAGAAGAGAGGATGTCTGTTTCAATCCCAGATGAGGATATATCATTGAAAGATCCCCATGATTTTGACTCAACTGCAGAAGAATACTGCACGACAATAGAGGAAATCATTTACGACGATCCAAAGCAATGGCCTGGCTTTCCTGAAATTAGTGATAATCTAAGACTGCTTCTGGTTGATCATGGACCACAAACAGTTGACCTATCAACATTCGTATTCCCTGACTCGGATGGGGTTAGGCAGCTAGATGCAAAATGGTTTTACAAAACTCTAGCAAACGGTGAACGAGTTCGAAGAAATTGGCTCTTATACAGTAAATCAGAAGGTGCTCTGTTTTGTTTTCCTTGTCTCCTTTTTGGGAAAAGTCAACAGGGAAAGACTTCATCATTTTCTGACATCAACAAAGATTTTAAAGATTGGAAACATTAAAACCCAGTTCTTTATCACCATGAAAACTCTTCTAGCCATAGGTTGTGCAGCATTGAATGGAAAGATTTGCAAAAACGTTTAAAACTAAAAACTATTGATGCTGAAATTCAAGAAGAAATCCAAAACAAGATTCAAAAGTGGAGAAATATTGTTAAAGTGGTAGTTGATGTCATTCTATTTTGTGTCAAGAATAATTTACCTCTTCGGGGAACATCAAAGAAGGAAATAATCGGAGAACCAGGCAGTGGCGTTTTCTTAAGCACTTTGGAGCTAATCAGTCACTATCACATTAAATTAGCCGAACACATGGCCTATGTCAAAGCTAAAAAACAAGCGCTTAGTTATTTTTCACCTCAAATACAGAATGAAGTGATTTTTTTGATTGGAAGAAAAGTTAAACAGCAAATCTTAGAAAAAGTTAAGTCTGCCAAATACTTTTCTATAATATTTGACTGCACTCCAGACAGTACTCGCACTGAGCAGATGAATCAGATTATTCGGTTTGTTAATGTATCAGGAGGAACATGTCAAATTAATGAAAGTTTTATAGACTTCATTAGCACAAATGAGAAAACGGGAGAAGGTCTTTCCG
Source organism: Uloborus plumipes (assembly GCA_038373865.1). Lineage (NCBI taxonomy): Eukaryota > Metazoa > Arthropoda > Arachnida > Araneae > Uloboridae > Uloborus > Uloborus plumipes. The sequence continues at coordinate 113,494 of JAXGGA010001205.1, read as the reverse complement.
GTGATATCTTTCAAAAATTAAATGAGGATGGTCTCAGTATTGCCAACTGTCGGGGGCAAGGATACGACAACGGCAGTAATATGGCGGGAAAATATAATGGTGTTCAAGCCCAGATTTTGCGACAAAATGATCAAGCTCGCTATGTGCCATGTGCAGCTCACAGTTTAAATTTGATAGGTGCACATGCTGCTGCGATTTCACCTGTGATGATTGGATTTTTTGGAACAGTTCAAAACGTGTTTAACTTTTTTAGTGGCTCAACAAGAAGGTGGCAACTTGCACTGAATAACAGTGGCATCACTCTAAAAGGACACTGTCAAACAAGATGGTCTACGAAAAGAAGAGCTGTAAGCGATTTAAAGAGAAGAGTGAAAGAAATATATTCAGTTCTGAACGAAATGACAGATCGAGAGAAGTGGAATTTAGAAACTACAGTAGGAGCTCAGGGATTAATAACACAAATCAATTACAAATTTCTCTGTCTTTTGGAAATTTGGGAAAGAATCCTCGTGTCTATCGACAAAATCAATAGAGCTCTGCAAAAAGAGTCTGTTTCGATCGGTACGGCAAGCAAAATGATAGAGGGACTCTCGAAGACCATTCAGCTAATAAGAGATGAAGGGATTGAGAGAGAAATGTCATTTGCTACAGAAACTGCGAAAGAAATGGGCATTAATGCCCATTTTCCTGAAAAAAGAAGAAAAATAGCAATTAGAAAACTCACAGGTGCAGGAGCTGAAGATGAAGATTCGTGCTCTCTCAGTCCTATCAACGAGTTTAAAAGAGAGGTTAATGCAGTTTTGGACCGCATCTTATCGGAACTCACAACAAGATATAAAGCAATGGCTACAATATCTGACGATTTCTATTTTTTGACAGGTCCAGCTTTAAAAAACGAGTCTTTGACGGATCTTAAACAATATGCTGCTGATTTTAGCGTAAAGTATTCCAATGACATTGACTCTGTTGAACTTTCATATGAAATTGAAACTTTCAAATTACAAGCGAAAGAGCTATTGGATCTTGACAAAGCCACCCCACTGGATCTACTAGAAAAAATAGAAGAGTTTTCACTGGGAGACATTTATCCAAATATTCAAATTGCGCTTAGGACATATCTAACCCTCCCTGTTACTGTAGCTTCTTGTGAACGAAGTTTTAGTAAACTCAAATTAATAAAAAATTATTTGCGAAGCTCAATGGGACAAGAGCGTTTGTCAAACCTTGCAATAATTTCAATCGAGCATGAGGAAGTCGAAAAATTAAACTTAGATGAATTGGTAAATGAATTTGCATCAGTCAAAGCTAGAAAAGCTGAATTTTAATGAATTGCGCAGCAAATTCAACTAAAAAAAGAGAAGTTATTCAAATGCCTTTAAAAGTTAATATTTTTGGCTTGAGAAATGGTTATTTTACGTTAAAATGCAGATGTTTTCAATATTACAGGCATTGTTTTACATAAATTTGAAGCAAATTAAGTTTAAGATTAAATACAAAGGTAAGAATTTAGGATCGTGTTTCTTTTTTTTTTATGTTTCCACAAAATCAAAATTTTAAAGCTTTATGTTCATGCAAAACTTTGTAAAGAAACTTTATGGATCTCTCTGACAGTTAAATTTCCATTTTGTGAAAAATATGGTATAATGATAAAATAGCACTTATAAAAATGGATTAAATTTTTCTGTTATTGCTGATAAAATTTAAGACAACAACAAATGTTAAGCATTTTTTCATTCGTCAATGAATTATTTTTAACTTATATATATATTTTTTTAATGGAAAAAAAGAGAATAGCTCATTTACAGTTTAAAAATGATAGTTAAACTTCCAAAGTAGAAAGATCTTTACTAAAGTTTGAATTGTGAAGTTTTGCGTATCTGCTTATTTTCGCTGTTTGTAGAGAGAAAAAAGCACAGCTTTCTAAATGAAATGTATGAAATAGGAGTGAAGTTTTATCTACGTTAATTATTTATTCACATAATAATAAGTAATGTAAAGCATGAAAAGTCTTATTTGTAAAAATAACCGCACTCTAAGAGTATCCAATATGTAAAACTTTTATTTTTCCAGTATATTATGGGTCGTATTTATTGAGCCAATTTCAGATTAATTATATTTGATTTGCTTTCCTAATTATACTAGAATTGCTCAAAAGTTGTGATTTTTATTTTAAATGTGAAAATTATGTTTATTGTATATATTTTTCTATCGTTTTGAAACAAATTGTATTTTGAATTAAAGCTGTATGAAAAAAAAAAAAAAGTTTAGCGACGAAGTGCAGGTGTTATTGGTTTTATTGATTTTATGTGAAATGATTGGGAGAGGGAGAGGCTCCCTGAATTAAATTTGTTAGGAAAGGGAAAATTCCAATTTTGTACCAGACATTAAAATACGAGTAAGCGCACATACCATACAATCTAATGAGAATTAAGATTGGGCATCATTAAAAACATTTTTTAAAGAAAAAATAAATCAAAGTTGTAATGTTGTCTCAATTTTTTTTCAATCGATCAATCAAAATTTACTGGATAAGGAACTGTTTTGGGAGGTCACTGCTGTGACCTCCCATGACCTCCCATCAACGTGAACCTGAGGGGGCGCAATTTCCGAAGTACGCCATGGGCGCTGGCCCCCCTAGCTACGCCTCTGGCTGTGAGGTCAATGGCAGTCTTCTTAGCGGGCGCCGTGATTGCAGGCCAAGTGCAACCAGTCGACGGGAAATGGTTCTGGTACACAGGAACATCCAGGGTACCTTGCACGTGCTGCAGAATCGACGTACAAGTGACTTGCGGGTCCGCCACAGCTTGTCGGTGAATCCGTCGATCCAAGCGGTCTGACGTCACTCTGGCTGCACCTGCACCCCTCAATGTGGCTACATTTTCTCTTTCCAACCATCTCCGACACAGCCGATGCACAGTGCTTGCATCCATGTGGGTATCAGCTGCAATTTGACGTATGGACCAACCTCCCCTTCTCAGTCCGATTACCATACCCCTTGTAAAGTCGCCTATATGCTGGAAGTGTCTTCGTTGAGAACGGCGTGGCATTTCCTCCTATCACACGTATCCTTCGAGACAAAAACCAAATTTCTCCGATAATTAGTCTGGCAGAAAAACCAACATGAACATAGCCCACTTTTCAACTTCATTCTCTTATATCTTACTTCACGTGCGTCAGACAGCTGCGAATTTCATATCATTTGCATAACTCAGTGACGTGCGTCTACGGTAAAGTTTGCATGAATTTCTGACCACTCCTTCTTGGTGTTGCATTTTCAATGTCGAGCAGTGTAAAAACATTTACCCAAGTGTGGATCCAGAGGGGAGATCACGGGGGTCATGACCCCCCTTAACCGACAAAATATAGCAAAAAATTGCATTTTTGGTACTTATATTACGAAAAAATTGTCAACCTCCCCCCCATTTTTGCCCAAAAATTGCACTTTGACCCCCCTTTCCGAAAATGATCCCCTCCTTAGCCAGAAGCTGGATCCGCCCTTACATTTACCTGATGAAAATAGATAACACTATGTGAACTGAATAAAAGATGCAATATGAACAAATGTCAACAGTAAAAGAAACAATGAAAAAGAAAAAAAATAGGTTTAACCCTTTTTTATGGCACCAACAGTAATAGTACTTTACTTAAATACAGTTGCTACTAAACTGTAAACAAATAGTAAACTAAAATTACAAACAAAAAGCAAATCATACACATTAGGGTGGCCCTTATTTTTCAACTTTTACAAAAGTTAGCTCCCCCCCCCCCCCTATTTTGTTCCAATGAACAATACAATGATGTGTGCAAAATATTAGCTCAATCGGAAAAGTTTAAGGGGTGCCGCAACGAGCATGAAATTGTCAAATTTTCGCCGAAAATATGAATTATTCACTTTTTTTTCAAGTTATTTTTTTTTCAAGCAGATTTACATTCTGATGGTCGTAAGTCTTATTAAAAGTGTTATTCTACTTAAACTATCTTTCTGTGGACTTCCATGCCTCTCCTGCCGTTTCCTCTGAGATATTAATATAGATTACGAAGCTGCTTGGTCAAGACGTTTTCCGCGACGCATGGCGCTTTCCTGGTGATGCAAGAATTTCGACAACAAACTTGCGAAAGTTTTTTTGTATGTCCTGCCCACACACATACTTGGTCATTTTGAAATTTACATGCCCAGAACATCTATTTTAGAAAATTTAATGTGTTGTGCAAATTTTAAAAAAAAGAAAAAACTCCAATCTAAAACTTTGCTCCCCTGTCTTATCTGTTTAGTTCCTATATGTCTCCCATTCCCTTCTCCGATTTCCATTTCTACCACCCCCACTCGAAGAAGACCCCACATCCGGTCAGAGGTCAAGAGTCAAGGGGGGTGAGACGCGACCCGCGACCATGCATTAGCGTGAGAGCAGCTGTCCACGCCAGTGCTGCTTATTATTTGTGCCTGACTTTAAAATGGCATCAACGTCTTCCGGTAGCTCATCACATAACCTAAGAAAAGATTTTTATATTGATCTTGTTGGTTACATTTCCAATCAAATTGTTGGAGCGAAATTACCATCGAATAAGCAAGTTTTAAGCGTCTTTTTTTACAATCTGAAAGTTGTAAATTTGACCATAAAAGCTAGTGCTGCATTAGTAATTCAAGAAGTTTCAGTTTTCTGGCAAAAAGCTCGAATTCCTACTAGAAGAACGGACCATTGTACTGAAAGACTAATAGAACTGCATGATAAATGGAAGAATTTACAGAATAGTTTCTCGAGAACCTCAAGCAAAGAAAAATAGAGGAGAGATTCTTTTGTGGAAATTATGGACGATCTTTTTGGCATAGCACATGCAAATGCTTTGGAAGATACACTCAGGTACATTGAAAATAGCGACCCAAGAAGAAAGCATCGGATTGAAATGAAATTGAATACACATAATGATACAGATGAGAGATTCACTTGATCTCAAAATCAAGACAATTGAACGAATACAGGGTGTGCAAGGACACAAATACAGAGCAACTTCAATAGCGCGTTGGACCACCTCTAGCTGCAATACATGGCGCCACGCGATCTGGAATTGAGTTGATTAGACGCCTGATGTTGTCCTGAGGCAGATGGGTCCACAAATTTGTAACAGTCAACTCCAAATCACGCACAGAGTGGCACGATGGCATCTGACGTTTTAGCTGATCCCACACATGCTCTATAGGGGATAAGTCTGGGGAGCGGGCCGGCCATGGAAGAGTCTGAAAATGACGTAAGAAGTCTTGAGCAACTCTTGCTGTATGCGGATGAGCATTATCTTGTTGGACAATTGCCCCTGGGAGACCATTTAAGGAAAGGTCCTACATGGGGTCGAAGAATATCATCAACGTAACGTTGGCCGGTAAGTTTCCACGCATCACAATTAGATTGGACCGGCTGTCATAGGATCTGGCCCCCCAGACCATTGCACTAGCTGTGTGGGCAGTGTGACGTAGAACAGTATAGGAGGAATTGTACCGCTCACCTGGGAGCCTCCATACCCGTACACGGTTATCATCAGTCCCTAAAACAAACCCAGACTCATCACTAAACACAAATTTTTGCCAATCTGTGACATTCCAAATTGATCTGGCTTGGCACCACTGTAGACCCAGTCGCTGATCAATCCGACGATTTCTTCTTGGGTCGCTATTTTCAATGTGCCTGAGTGTATAAAAAATGAAGAGGATAGAAAATTCTTAATTCTTCAGCGTCAGAAAGGGCGACTGGGCTCCATGGTTGGTGTTGACCAAAAACTAACACAAAAAGAAGAAAGAACATTACTGAAAAAATCTATGGAAGTTGCTCGAAAGAAAAGAATTTATGAAGAAATGGAACTACAATTAGCAACCACAACAAGTTGTGATATAGCCTCCAGCAACCCAAGGAGTGATAGTTTTGATGATAGTGACAGTCCTTCTTCTGTCATTGATACGCAATTACCAGCAACCGACACATTTACGAGTATGAACATTACTCGCACAGAAACACGAGGTACATTGCAGTTTTTTACTCCTCGTCTTTCGGAAGTTTTTGACAGGTGTAAAATCACTGACCGAAATGGTGTTTACATTTTGATAGCTGCTGCAGAAGCGTTGGGTCACGATACAAAGGACCTGATAATAAACCGAACTTCCCTTCAATGGTTACGAAAAAAATTTAGAGAAGAGAGACATGCGGAAATTCGGATAAAATTCAACTTGAACGAGTGTCAAGAATTAGTACTATACTGGGATGGAAAATTGCTCCCAGATCTCGCTGGAGTTGAGAAGGTTGATTGACTAGCAATTATAGTAACTTTCCAAGGCAAGGAGCAACTGTTGGGAGTCCCTGAAATAACCACATCATCAGGAGAAGACCAAGCCATGGCTGTTTATCAAGCAGTTGAAAAGTGGGGAATATTTGATAAAATTCAAGCACTATGCTGTGATACCACACGTAGCAACTTAGGAAGAATAAATGGTGCCTGTACCAATCTGGAAAACATGTTTAAGCTCAATCTGCTGCATCTCCCTTGTCGTTACCATATCTTTGAGTAAATTTTGAAAGGATGTTTTGACTCTCTAATGAGTGCAACTTCTGGCCGAGAGATGACACTTTTCAAAAGGTTTAGAGAAACCTGGAAAAAACTCGATAAAGCAATGTATAAAATTGGTGACAATGAAATACCCGTTGATGTACGCTTAACCGTGCTCGACTTTCTTGAACAACACCTTTCTTCTCATACCCAATAGCGGGATGATTACCGAGAACTGTTAGAACTATGCATGATCTTTCTTGGCGGGATTCCTAAGAACGGGTTATCATTTCGTAAGCCTGGTGCTGTAAGTTACGCTAGGTGGATGTCAAAATCTATTTATACTCTCAAGATTTACTTATTTCAGAATCAATTTGAGTTATCCGAAAAGGAGAAGAGCTCTTTACGAAGATTATGTATTTTTCTTGCTAGAATTTACGTTCAGGCTTGGTTTCTCTCTCCGGAGGCAGTTCAAGTTCCGTATCATGATTTTCAATTCATTCAGAAGTTGATCAATTATCGGGAAATTGATAAAGAAATAAGTGAAATTGCTCTAAAAAAATTTTCAAATCATCTCTGGTATTTAGCTCCCGAACCTATGGCTCTATCCTTATTTGATGATACTGTTCCACTCACAGTGAAGAGAAATATGGTAGAAATTTTGTTGGAAGCAGATACAGATGAAGAACAGGAGCAAGAAGAAAACCAACAAAAAAGATATATTCCACATCAAAATAATTTTTCTTTAGTTGTAAACAACGAGTTTTTGCCATTTGTAACACCTGTAACAAAATATTTCTTTACCGATTTTCTATTAATTCCGATTTTATCAGCAAAGATCCTTCAATATGGAAAGATGGCCCTAGTTATATAAGATAAAAAGAAAAAATTGAGAAATTAAGTGTTGTGAATGATGATGCAGAAAGAGGTATCAAATTAATTCAGGAATATAATAATATTCTCACAAAAGATGAAAGTGAAAAACAATTCGTTTTGCATATAGTAGCTGAAGACCGCAAAAGATACCCTACTGTTACTAAATCCTCACTTAGGAAACAATAAGGTAAAATAATTATTTGTTTATACTATGTTTTGACTCTACAGAAACTGTTTGTCAAAAAATGTTTTTTTTCTCTAATAATTTTTGTGTTATTATTAAAAACTGCAATCTTTTTAAAAAATTCACAAAATTTCAGATACTGACTAAACTTTAAGTCATTTGCGGCACTCCTAGAAATTGTTCAAATGAATTGAAATTTGGTACAGAGTGTTTTTTTGTTCATTGGAACAAGATAGGGGGGGGGGGTGGGAGCAAGGAAGTTTTTACTTTGGAAAAATGCCATATAGTTAAGGGCTACCCTAATACACATATATTTGTTTCAGTATGGTAATTGGATAATTTTATATTATTATTACTTTACATGAAAAGAATGAAATGCATCTACAGTAAGATTTTAATCCATACAGTAGCCTTATGATGTTTCTAAACTAAAATCAACTTAGATAAATATGTTTTAATCCATCTAGTAAAACATTTCATGAAATTTAATTCAAAATTTTGGTATTTAGAAATAATCAGAATAAATCATGATAAATCAGCTAAAACAGTTATTTAATGCAGCAGTTATTAAAATTGAAATAAATAAATATAAAATAAATCTATTTGCTGAAACTTACATTAAAACAGCACTATGATTCTTACCTTCCGTTGGTACCAATCCAATATATCACTCCATTGTCATCAAAATCTTTCTGGTGAGAAAAATTTATTTTTACTCCAGGCTCTTTCAACCTTTTCACAAAAGCAAAAGTAGATCTATCATAATCATACCATTGCTTAGCAACCTAAAAATGAAAATATATTACTACAATATGGTAGTGAACATTACCACTGCAAAACGCAAAAAAATTTCAAACGCCTTCTTTCATCTGCTACATGGGTTGCATCTGTTATGAAGAACTAAAACTTAAGTCTATGCTTAGGACTACTTTGAAAATGTTAGACAAATGAGCATATTTTATATTTTGTACGTTAAAAGTAATTTCAAAATTTCTTTATTTGATAGATTTTAATTAATAAATGCAAAGAACTTACCATTTTCACCAAATGTTTCTCCAGTTGCCCAACAGTAGTCAAAGGCTCCATTTTCAGGCCTCGACCAGTTCTATCGATCAGAGTTGTTTCACCTGGAGCTCTTTCTAATCGAAACCTTAATCTCCTTGTTAATATCTGCATAAAGTATTAAAATACAGAAGAACATTAAAGGTTTTCTTTATATAGTAAGTACTTTATTAAAGTAACACTCAGGAATCTAGTTAGAATTATTTGGCTTTCAGATATCTGATATTTAGAAAACTCACATAATGATAAACTTAAGTATAAGTCAGCGGTTTATTCACTTCATTAATGATTAATTTTTTAAAAATTCTTACATGAAAACATCATTTTCCAAAAATATTTGCAAGTACTAATAGTAGGAGGTATGTTATATTCATGTTAATAAAGAAAGAAAAACTTTTACTAAAGAATTTATTTTTTAACTTCCTTTAAAGAGCTTTCAGTTTTATCTCATTACATTTAGACCCCTTTCCCCTTTATCATTTTACAAATGTTCTGAGTTACTGAAAATAAACTGAGGAAGTATTAAAAGAATAACACATTTATGCTACTTTTGAAATACTATTCTTGATGTATTATTTGCTACAATTCACAATTAAGTAAAATATTTAGCATTGACATGGTAAAAGATTAAAAGAATGGAGCTATATTTGACAAGAAGGAAAAAAAAAAACTGAATTTGTTAGTAACCTGAACTGTAAAAACAATATCAACCAATCCATGATTTTATATTAATATATTAGGACTTAAAATGTAGATAAAAGTTCAGTAAATCAAAGAGCAAAATCAAAATTTGTCTCCATTATTTTAACAAATATCACAATAATTGCTAACTGATATAATTCACTGAACGAAAAGAAGATGAGCAAGCAAATTGTAAAATTACCGGTTAGAAACATCAGTTGCTTAGTAAGAGCCTTGGGGAACAAATTTGGCAAAGGCACATGATTGATAAATTGACTAGGACCATGTTAGTTGGCCTAAGAGTCTATTGCTTGTAGTTTCTACAGTAGGGTCATTCCAAGTCAGTTCACCCAGTCATGTAACCCATGTCCTCGGATTTTGATAAAATTTGGTGTATTTAATATTTTTATGGTGGTAAGTAACCATATGAATTCTTTTGCCCATATGTGATCTGGTTTTTGTTTTACAGGCCGTCAAACTTTTCAAAAAATTGCATTTTCTGTCAACCGCTAAGCCTAATTTGCATGTATACGTATCTCTTCAGTAAATTGTGACGAGTGCAGAAATCTTTCAATATTTCCAAAAATTCTCAGATATGTTGCTGAAAGTATGAGGATTTAATAAAAAAATACTTGAAATTTATATAATAGATTTTTGTTTGAATAAAATTTGAATAAACTACGACAAGCATTTTTTTTCTTGTGCAAAACATGAGTTTACTTAAGTGGCATTTCACGAAAAGGCGGAGGTCCTATTCAATAATAGAAGCATTCGAAATGAGCCTAAAGGTGTGTTCTATCATTGCAAAGAATAAAATTAGTGGTTTTTTTCGTTTTCTTGTTGCTGTTGCACAATACACACATTTCAGTATCAAAATTTTTGAAAAAAAGTTCTAGTCATTTTCCTAACCTAAATTTCACTGAAAAGCAAACACACCTTTATTTTCAAGTGTATTTACAGCCCCATTATGCTACTTAAAAATCATCTTAATCCCTTATTAAGCATAAAGAAACGTGAGAAATAATTTATGACTCCCAAATTCAGTTGTTAAGTTCAGCAAAATATCAGATGTAGCAAAAAGATGTGCAAAACATGAATTTACTTTAGTAGCTTTATATGAAGAGGCGGAGGTCATATTCAATAGTAGAAGCATTCGAAATTAACCTAAAGGTGTGTTCTATTATTGCAAAGAATAAAATTAGTGGCTTTTTTTCGTTTTCTTGTTGCTATTGCACAATATACACATTTCAGTACCAACATTTTTGAAAAAAGTTCTAGTCATTTTCCTAACTTAATTTTCAATATTTTTTGCGTAAAAGAAGCATTGTGCATGCTTTTGTAGCATAAAAACGTATTATATTTAGTTTTAATGAATTATAATTGTATTGAATGTGCGAAGAAGAGATAGGATAGCACAATCTTTAAAGTAAAAACAATAATTAAAAATGTGAGTTTCTGAATATTATCGGATTGTTTATCTTTGAAGTGTTTGGGTGATCCTGTTTTCAGCAAATTTAAGGAATATACTGTTTGATATTTTAACGCTCAACCTTCCTTGCATTTGAGCATGCATCAGGTCTCTTCTTATTTTATCAAAATATGGGTCATAGTGATAAGGGGGATAAATAATGTGAGAGGGTTTTCTATTTTGGTTTGTTTGTTTTTCATTGGATTCGCTTATCAGGAAGGTTTTTTTGCGCTGATAAATAATAATAGGAGATAATTAAAAAGCTAGAGCCCCGGACAGACATAATTCAATAAAAATAAACTAGAAACTTCAGCATCCAGTTAAGAGCAAATACAACTTTCGACACTTGCTATTGGAGTTTAAAAGAAAAAAATTGACAATTTTCAAGTAAGTGACTATGCTGGACTTGAAGCAAGACTATCTAACTCTAAGAAAGGACTATTATCTTTACTGTAACCAAGAAATGGTAAGACGTTAGATGAAATAACTACGTCAAACGGTCCGTAACATAAGATTCTGGAAGATGTTACTATTCTCTTCAAAAGGAGATTGAATATGTACAAAATAAGTATTCCGAATATTTCATGATAACGTGACTTCAACAAGTACTGTCCGACGTCGGAAATGCAAGGAAGGTCGAACGTTAAAATATCAAACAGTATATTCCTTTAATTTGCTGAAAACAGGATCACACAAACACTTCAAAGACAAACAATCCGATAATATTCGGAAACTCATATTTTTCATTGTTATTTTTTCTTCAAAGATTGTGCTATCCTATCTCTTCTTCGTATATTCAATACAATTATAAATCATTAAAAATAAATATAATACGTTTTTATGCTACAAAAGCATGAGCTATGCTTCTTTTACACAAAAAATATTGAAAATTAAGTTAGGAAATGACTAGAACTTTTTTCAAAAATGTTGGTCCTGAAATGTATATATTGTGCAATAGCAAAAAAAAAAAAAAACGAAAAAAGCCACTAATTCTGTTCTTTGCAATGATAGAACACACCTTTAGGTTTATTTCGAATGCTTATAATATTGAATATGACCTCCGCCTCTTCATAAAAAGCTACTAAAGTGAATTCATGTTTTGCACATCTTTTTTCTGCATCTGATATTTTGCTGAACTTGACAACTGAATTTGGGAGTTATAAATTATTTATCACTTTCCTTTCTGCTTAATAAGGGGTTAAGATGATTTAAGTGGCATAATAGGGCTGTAAATACACTTAACAATAAAGGTATGTTTGCTTTTCAGTGAAATTTAGGTTAGGAAAATGACTAGAACTTTTTTTCAAAATTTTTGATACTGAAATGTGTATATTGTACAATAGCAACAAGAAAACGATAAAAACCACTAATTTTATTCTTAGCAATGATAGAACACACCTTCAGGTTCATTTCGAATGCTTCCATTATTGAATAGGACCTCCGCCTTTTCGTGAAATGCCACTTAAGTAAACTCATGTTTTGCACAAGAAAAAAAATGCTTGTCGTAGTTTATTCAAATTTTATTCAAAATTATATTATATAAATTTCAAGTATTTTTTTATTAAATCCTCATACTTTCAGCAACATATCTGAGAATTTTTGGAAATATTGAAAGATTTCTGCACCCGTCACAATTTACTGAAGAGATACGTATACATGCAGATTAGGCTTAGCGGTTGACAGAAAATGCAATTCTTTGAAAAGTTTGACGGCCTGTAAAACAAAAACCAGACCACATATGGGCAAAAGAATTCACATGGTTACTTACTACCATAAAAATATTAAATACACCAAATTTTATCAAAATCCGAGGACATGGGTTACAAAATCCCATTTTCCTGGGTGATTTGACATGGATTGACCCAGTATTTAAAGAATAGATTTTAGTAAAACTTGCTGTTTGAAAAAGTAACTATATATTTCTGAATTTATAAGCACCAGTAAAGTCAACTTTAGAAGAATGTTAGTTTTAGTTATCCTAGTTTTGAAATATAAAATTATATACTATAGATATGTCTTTTATTTCACATAGCCATATATGTAGATAGATAAAAATCGTAAAATTATAAGCACCAGGAAAATAACCTAAGTTCCAGGCAGATTATTTCTCAGAGTTCATAGGAAAGTTCTTCGGAAAATAGCTTCTGAAAGATCTAGTAGTAAAAAAAAAAAATCCCCTTTGTACAGGTGACTTGGCACCTAGAATTTATTAGACTCTGTTTATATGCATAATATTTAGAAAGTAATTTTGGGAAAAACAACAATTTCCAAAAAATATCTAGGACATTTGTTTAGAAAAATACAATTTAGAAATTTTATTTTTACTGAGCTGTGCTGATTCTGATTTTTTTTCTTTTATTTAAGAACAACTTAATTAAGGGACTTTAGCTAGTATCTTCATAAAAAAATGATTGTAAAAAACATTAAAAAACATGTACCAGAGGAGCAAAACACAAGATGGACAGCTAAAGAGAAAAAAACTCAATATTATCGATCAAGCTTTTAAAAAGAAAACAAGACAGGTTTTTCTAACATATTCATTTAATTATCGAACTCAGTACGGCACATGAAGAAACTACTAGATATTTACATTAGATTTTACTGAGTTTCTAAGAATATTTTCATGTTTCCCTTTATCTTAAGCATCAGAGTATTTTCAACGATGCTATTTAAGCTTACCCAATTAAGAGAAGCTAGTTTGATAGTTTGAGCAATGATGAGATTAAAATGAAATGCATACCTGAAGTCCATTCCCACTCCCATTGGTATCATAGAGATAGACAGGCAACTTTTCAATAGATTCCAAAACAGCAACTAGCTTGCGCACCAATGCAACTGAAGGTTGAATTGTACTATGAAATGATTAAAAAAAAAAATAATGTACAGATGGCATAAACTGTTTCTATAAGAGCAAGTATTATATAACACATATCCTTTCATATTTTCAAAATGAAATAAAATTCCTTTAAAGCATACACTTAACACTTATAGCACGATAAACTACCGAATATCCAACGATTTGATGATAAAATTGAAAAAGTAATAAAGATGATAAAAAATATATGATGCACGAAAATTTTATAATATACATATGTATATATATTAACATAAACAAAGTAGTTGAAGAAACATATAGAAAAAGAAAAATAAACTTCACCACACAAGTCAGAAGGTGCTTGTGGCAGCTCTTTGAAACGGGTAGCAAACATATTTTTAATTAGAAGTATAAAACTTTGCAAAAAATTTGTTGAAAAACTGAAGTAATGAGAAAATTCCCAAAAGACCCTGGGGCCTTCATCAGGGGGACTCCCCTAGAGTAGGGAAAAGTGAAGTGAGATGTTTCTAGCCAGTTGCAGGCAAAAAGCATACAAAGATGTAGCTTTTAGCCCCGGACATCTCACTGACGAGCATAAGGTTACTAAAAGTTCGATTCATTTAAGCAAAAACATGAGAGAATGCAATTCAAAAAACACCATATAAAATCAATAAAACTCAAATAAAACAGAACGACATGAAATTACAAGATATACAAAAACAAGAACTCTCAGCCAACACTATAAGAACTACGAATCTATGGCTTCTTCAATGTGCTATTGATAAGACTGTTTGTCAATTTCGTGGGGTAGCAGTTTTCAGTTAAAGTTACAATTAATTGTCTTATTGCTGAGTCTAGATTTGAATTATTGTTGCAAATTTTTTGTATTGTGAAACTTGGGAAATGATAATGTTCTTGAAAACCTTTTTACTTAAATAACTGTGAAAATGGATAAGTGAATGCACTTTGAAGTTGAAATCTGTACGTTTGTCATAGAGTGCTAGATTGACACCTTTATTTTCTAATTTAATATAAATGTATAGAAAAGAAGCAGTGTTAATATTTGTTTGTTTAAGCAAAAGTTCTTTTGGATAAATATCCTTGTAAAGATTATGGAAATTACTGTTGTTAAAAATTCTAATGTCATAAATGTACCTGAAGGCCTAGAGATCATTGTCGATCAGAAAATTTGATTCATAATCATGTAGAAAAACATTTGCAAAAGTAATGGAAAAAGACGTACCCATCGGAATACCATTAATTTGCTTATAAAAATTAGAGCCATTAAAAAAATGATTTTTGAAAACACATAACTTAACTAAATGTAGCCAGTACTTCTTTTAGACCCTATGCAGTCTTCATACTTTTCGTAAAGTTTATTAGAAATGTCTAAAATTAGGTGACGGGGAATATTTGTAAAGAGATTTTTGAAATCAAAAGTATTAATACTGTAAATATTATTATTACTATTATTAAAGAAGTTTAAAACCTCTTGGTTATTCAAAATGATTAAGTTTTTTTCTTCAGCAATTTTTTCCAAAATATTTTAAAGGTTTTTGAAGAAAATATATCCGGCTCTAACGTTATAAGAATAAGTCGTCCCACTTGTAACAAACCTGAATTTAATTGGATTTTTATGAAACTTTACAGTGATAAAAAGGAAAGGAAACTGAAAATTAAGATGCTTTGTGTTTAAGATTTCATCATATGCGAGTAACCTTTTCTTAGGGCTAGATTCTGAAGGATTTCTTGAAGTTTTTGTTACTCATGTTAAGTACGCAAAATCGCGTACAAGTACAGTTGGACCATTGAAGGCTTTATCGAATGGAAAAAGAAACAACTTCATGAATTTATATTACAGAATTTTCACCGTAAAGATCCTTGCAATTTTATAGATAACAATCTTAATATGAGTATCAAAAACTTCAAAAAAATCCTTTACTATCACTACAGTAGACAAAGCAAGCAATAACTTTGCAATCATGTGTAAAGTTCTTTACAAACAGCTCCTATTAAATGAATATTCCAATATCAACACTTATACAATGATAATAAAAGCAGAATCCAGCCTTAAGAAAAGGTTACTTGCATATGATAAAATCTTAAACACAAAGCATCTTAAAATTAAGTTTCCTTTCCTTTTTATCACTGTAAAGTTTCATAAAAATTCAATTAAATTCAGGTTTGTTACAAGTGGGACGACTTATTCTTATTACGTTAGAGCCGGATATATTTTCTTCAAAAAACTTTAAAATATTTTGGAAAAAATTGCTGAAGAAATAAACTTAATCATTTTGAATAACCAAAAGGTTTTGAACTTCTTAAATAACAGTAATAACAATATTTACAGTATTAATACTTTTGATTTCGAAAATCTCTTTACAAATATTCCCCATCACCTAATTTTAGACATTTCTAATACACTTTACGAAAAGTATGAAGACTGCATAGGGTCTAAAAGAAGCTACTGGCTAAATTTAGTTAAGTTCTGTGTTTTCGAAAACTATCTTTTTAATGGCTCTAATTTTTATAAGCAAATTAATGGTATTCCGATGGGTACGTATTTTCCCAGTACTTTTGCAAATGTTTTTCTACATGTTTATGAATCAAATTTTCTGATCGACAATGATCTTGAGGCCTTCAGGTACATTGATAACACTATAATTTTTAACAACACATAGGTGATAGTGACTCTACATTAAAAACCCTGAAAGTGAAAGATGAAATGTAATGAAGCCTGAAATTTTTCTAATGCTCTGTTTCATTTGCAGGGATGCCCTTAATGTAGATGTTTTTTTTTTTTTTTTTTTTTTTTTTTTTTTTTTTTTTTTTTTTTTAGGGGCATTCACATTATTTGCAAATGTTAATGGAATCAACATAAAATAGAAAATAGGAAGATAAATATTTCATACTCATTTAACTTGTTTAAGAAAAACAGGACTTCAAGCCTCAAAAATGTAAAAGGAAACTATTTAAGAATTGAAATTTCTGTCATGTAAAAGCTCTTAACCTAGATAGTAGTGAAAAAAAAAAATCTTACAAAAATTAACATGTGTAATGTTCAGCTTGTTTTCTCGCTAAGGAGAAAAGGGCGAAAATGAACAAGAGTCAAATCATGGAAAAGCATTCTGTGAAACCCTGAATACTTATTTAGAAAACCCTGAAATCAGGGGTAGCCCCTGAAAACTACCACCCCTGACAACAGTAATTTCCGTAATGTCTACAAGGATATTTATCCAAAAGAACTTTTGCTTAAACAAACAAATATTAACAACACTGCTTCTTTTCTGGACATTTATATTAAATCAGAAGATAAAAGTGTCAATCTAGCAATCTATGACAAACGTACAGATTTCATTATTCAAATCTAGACTCAGCAATAAGACAATTAATTGTAACTTTAACTGAAAACTGCTACCCCACGAAATTGACAAACAGTCTTATCAATAGCACATTGAAGAAGCCATAGATTTGTAGTTCTTATAGTGTTGGCTGAGAGTTCTTGTTTTTGTATATCTTGTAATTTCATGTCGTTCAGTTTTATTGATTTTATATGGTGTTTTTTGAATTGTATTCTCTCATGTTTTTGCTTAAATGAATCAGACTTCTAGTGACCTTATGCTTGTCTGTGAGATGTTGGGGGCTAAAAGTTGCATCTTTTTAGGTATTTTGCCTGCAACTGGCTAGAAACATCTCACTTCGCTTTTCCCTACCCTAGGGGAGTCCCCCTGATGAAGGCCCCAGGGTCTTTTGGGAATTTTCTCATTACTTCAGTTTTTCAACAAATTTTTCGCAAAGTTTTATACTTCTAATTTAGAAAAAAAAATATATATATATATACATATATAAATTAATATAACATTTAAATTAGTGTATTTTGCACATACTACAGAACATATTAACATATTTATATTAGGTTTGAATATACAATTGATTGTATACCATCCGGCATGTTCTCAAGGAAATCATTGTTTACTGCATAACAAATATATTTTGTACCACTGCATATATATATATATATATATATATATATATATATATATATATATATATATATATATATATATATATATATATTAGGGTGATTCAAAAAAAATTTTTTTTTTTGAATTTCTTTAGTCTTACCCCGCAGTTTTTTTACACTATTTATGAATGTGATGCATGAAAAATTTTAGTTCAATTGAATAATATTTAGAGGTCGCTCAACGCGATCGAATTCTGTTGAAAAATAGAAATTTCGAGAGTTGGAGTATATAACTTCATTACCCGAAATAATATTGTTCTTCATATAAAATGGAACAAGTTAAAATGTTAGTTTACTCTACTAAGTAATTAGTCAATAAAATAATAGCTCAAAGTGAGTTGTAACGACCCCCCCCCCTGCTCCAAAGCTGCATCATCTCTTACCAGAGTTAGGGTAGAAAATGTAGCTGCAAGCTCGGGCTATGGTTTCAGTTTTCTTTCAGGTGTTTGAGGTGTATGAGTTTACTCGGCTAAAACACCTAGCATTCACTCTAGACAGGGCCCAATATAAGTGACAGAAAGCCACTTTGATAGTAGCTGCTACAGTACAAAGTATGGGTCAAATTGGGGAGGATTTGACAAAGTCCATAAAATGGTAAAGGCTAACTATTCGCTCTGAATCGGCTGTTAACTTACAAAAGTCGTTTAAATCTATGACTTCCTTTGATAGTTCACTGGAACGAAACACTTATGCAAAATATATTGGGAATATGAAGGAGGATCGGCGGGTTTCATACCAGTATTAGTAGGGTTTCATACCAGTATTAGTATCAGGGCCACAAACATTGATGATTTACTTCTGGATTTCTAGTAAGTTAGTCAGGCACTGGAATTGCTACGGCAAATGCTGCTGTACTTACTAAGCTCGTACGTGGTATGTGTTTCGATACGACATGCAGTGCTGGTACTCAAGTTGGAGCATATTTGAACTTGAGAAAAAAAACTAGGGAAGCAACTTTTATATTGTGCTTTCCGCCATTATATTTTAGACATTGTGTTTTCTGTGGTATTACGACCGAAGTCTATTCTAGTCTGGGTATCTTGGTATTTTAACCGATAAACCAAGAAATAGGTAGAATTGGGGTATTTGATTGCGTGCAATGTGAAATGCGGTGTTCACGCAATTGCGTGGAACCATCCACTGCCATCCATTGGATCTACATGCTGCTTTTTAAGTGGTTTCAGCAATCATAGTCAAGGACTCCAAGGACTCAATCATAGTCAAGATTCTTTATGGCTTCAAGTTATGGATATTTCACCATAACTTATCAGTTCAAACTTGCAGCCGGACAAAGAAAAGGTATTCGTAACATATGAATGTGATTTCCTTCACATTCTTATTGTTAATGGGAAAGAATATCTAAGAGCTGGGTTCCCAGCAACCCTTTTTGTGCAAGCACTGAGAAATGATTTGGAACATTTTCAGCGTCCTTATTCATGTAAAGAAGAAACTCAAAATATATCAGCTGATGGATCCTGAGCATAGGAATCTTCAAGATAGCTACAAACCAACAAAGCTTTGTACTACCAAAGAAACTGAGGATTGTAAACGACATTACGGAGCGTCGCATGGCCCGTATTGAACAATTTGTTAAGACTATCACTGACGACGATGAACAAAGACAGTGTCTTCTTCAAGTGGTACAGGAACACAGAAAAGGTTTCGAAGTTGCAAAAAAGTAACCTTAAAAAGTATTGCAAGAATTAATGAGCGAATTACTATATATTTAATGTATTAAAATTTTTTTTTCATATTTTTTCCGTATTTGACGGATAAATAAGACGGTAAGACGAACAAAAGTACAAAGGCTAGTTTTTTCCATAGATCATTTGCGTTCACATTTTTGTCAATATCACGAAATTTCAAGGCATTTGAGCGACCTCTAAATATTAATACATTTTGTCAAAATTTTGCACAAATAATCAGTGTATATGGTGGCTCAAAATAAGAGGGTAAGACGCACAAAAATACAGAGTTTCTTTTTTTCCATACATTTCTGAATCACCCTAATATATATATATATATATTATCAAAATAACAAATGGATGTAATATTGATCTAATAAATATTCGGATGACTCATTAAAAGTCAATCTGCGGGTGGACAAATAGATCATAAACTAAAGATATACTTTCGTTGGAAATACTGGTAAAACATAGAAAGCTAAGACTTCAAAATATTTAAAACTAGCTGACCTGGCGAAAAAAAAAATAAGTACTTACATTAATCTTTCATTATTGTTTCTGTATTTTAGTACATAGGTTGCTCTTCACTAAAGTACCTTCTGATGCACAACATTTTTTGTTTTATTATCAGGCCCAAAAAGAAACAACGCAGATGGTCTTCCGACCCGTAAACATGCCACATATAATTGACCATGGGAAAAACAGTGATGTTCTAGATTCAAACCACAAACTTTTAAGGATTGGACTTGTGATTTGTTAAAGGTCATGACAAATGCAAGACGGATCGGAAATTGAAGTCTTTTAAATTTAAACGGCATATCGGTTGGGATCATCGGGATCCTAGGAATGAGCAATCGTTTCTGACAGCTTATTACATATAAATTTCAAGGGAAGTAACGCGTTTGTTTATAATTTATTTCAAGAAAAAGTCAAATAACACTCAACACACCGCTAACTTACAACCTGTTTACTGCGTTCCGGAACCTGCCAGAACGTGTGCTTTATGTCGCTCAGCCATGAAGGCGTCAAAAAAGGCTTAGTAAAAAGGCTTAGTCAATAAGACAGTTTTTCTATTTATGTAACTGACACACATAAATTATAGCCTATGTCCGTCTCCTGGCTCTAAGCTACCTACCCACCAATTTTTAGCTATATCGGTACAGCCGTTCTTGAGTTATAAGTAGTGCAACTAACACGACTTTCTTTTATATATATCGATTACTAGCAATTAAACATTAATTTTTCAGTTAGAACAGTTAAATTAAAAGTCATGCTGGAATCTCAAAACAAGCAAACATATTTTGGCCTGAGAAATATGCAATTCATCTTATTAGTTAGCTATATTTGTTTTTAATTATAATCTAGAAAAACAAAAAAAAAACAAAGTATAATAATATACTAGCTGTGTTGCCCGGCGTTGCACGGGCTTTAATGTAGTGAAGGCAGTGTGAGAAAACTACTCGCCGCCAAGGCGGCTCGCCTTTACAGTAGTGAGGAAAGTTTAAACAACCTACTCGCCGCCAAGGCGGCTCGCCTTTAAAGTAGCAAGGAAAGTTTAAATAACCTACTTGACGCCAAGGCGGCTCGCCTTTACAGTACCGAGGAAAGTTTCGACAAACTACTCCCTGTTAAAGCGGCTCGCTAAAAAGCTTTCCTGCATCAAAAAGTCAATCAAATAATTTGCACATGCTTCCTCAGAAATAAAGACGATGTCTAGTAGTGCATACTTAGCACTCTTCCTAAATAAAAAATAAAATTCCTTACCAAAAACAATTATTTCCAAACCGCTTTCTTCCTGTTAAAAAGTTGTTTTAATATTTGGATCGTAGCCAAAAAAAAGTCTCTGCTAAAAACAGCAGTTGCAATTTTATTTAAAAACACATTTTCAAAATGGTACCAGAGAAAAAAAAATATCAGTCATTAATTAGAATAAAAACAATTGTTAGAACTTCGTTGTAACACGTATTCAAAATGACTACGGAAAGAAAAAACACTCTTTAATTTTAAAAAGTTCAATAATTTAACTAATGTTTTAATTTAAAATGGAAACGGAAAGAAATAAATGTCTTAGGGCGAAATTCAAGTGAAACACGGACGATTGCAACTCACCCAATGCAATCTCAAATTCTCAAATTCGGATTCAAATGAAACATTACAATCGCTACGAGATGCTATTCTATCGTAATTCGACTTCCAGTAGCGATTGCAATGGTGTTTCACTTGAATTCGGCCCTTGGAATTTTAAATAGCGCAATAATTTAAGAAACGTTTTATTTCAAAATGGCAACGGTAAGAATTAAATGTCTTGGAATTTTAAATAGTTCAATAATTTAATTAACGCTTTAATTTAAAATGGCTACGGAAAGAAATAAAAGTCTTGGAATTTTAAATAGTTCAATAATTTAATTAACGTTTTAATTAAAAATGGCAACGGTAAAAAATAAAAGTCTTGGAATTTTAAATAGTTCAATAATTTAATTAACTTTTTAATTCAAAATGGCAACGGTGAGAAAAAAAAGTCTTGAAATTTTAAATAGTTCAATAATTTAATTAACGCTTTAATTTAAAATGGCAACGGAAAGAAATAAATGCCTTGGAATTTTAAATAGTTCAATAATTTAATTAATGCTTTAATTTAAAATGGCAACGGAAAGAAATAAATGCCTTGGAATTTTAAAAGTGCAAAGTATTTAATTAACGTTTTAATTAATATCTCAGCTAATTAACGTCGTACAATTACGCGGCTGGTCTTATTGTCTTCCTTAGAAAATTTCGAATCGAATGGTAGTATGTTTGATTCTCTACGCTCAGCGGTTTTTGAGGAGTTCAAGCTTCAGACGGACAGACAGACGCGGACAGATTTTAATAGTAGTAATATGAATGACGTTTTTATATGTGATAGAATGTAATACAGTAAAATATAATGCAAAATCACAGAACAAAATAAAAGGCCTTTACATTACAAACTTAGTGCCAGCATTTGCTATAAAAATTTTCAATTTCAATTGCGTCAATAAGGGAGGTACAAAAGTTATAGTCCATAAAAATCTGGGTGGGCTGACGTAATTCTGACCTTAGTTTCTAAAACCCATCCTTAAAAAGGGGTGGGGTATACCATCAGGGTGAGAGATTCCTGCCAGTGGAAAAATTGAAACTTTGTAAAAATGCAGAAACCCTCATTATTTGACACACAACCTTTTTTTCTATTTCATTTACAGAATCTAAGAAGTAAAATGTGAAGTCTCTTTGCATTCTCATCAGAATAATTTTCTATTTCACAGCATTTATTAATCCCTAACATGTGGAAAAATGCATTTTCATAATATTTTATCTTTTTTTTCTTTAGATTTTACTAGACACATGGTAACAAGTCGCATAACACATTAAAAATATTGTTATCCTGTTATGCTATACTACTATATCTAGAACTTTATACATGATTATAATTTAAAACATTAAAAAAAGTTGGGAATGGAGCAAATTTAGAGAAATAAAAAAAAGTAGCTTTCAAGAATTTGAAATAAGTTGTAGAAAAAAATGATGATGAATGCAAGCTAATGCCATAGCTTACAACATGGGAAACACACAAAAAGTTAAAACAGTTAAACATTATTGCAAAATTTTTCTCCTGGAAACTTGTGATCTTTCCAAACAAATATATTTATAGAAAGTCACTTCTGCACTCCAAAATGTATTTTTGACTAGGGATGCACTGGAAAATCAACTGCAATTGATAATTGAACCTTGCTGATTATTCATAATCAGCCATTTTTTACCAATTATTCGCCAGAAAAAATACTTTTTAATTACAACACTTATTAAATGTCTTTAACATAAAATAGCATGTAATAACAAATTAATACACTGAAGTGACAAAAGTCATGGGATACCTCTTAATATCGTGTCGGCCCTCCTTTTGCCCGGCGAAGTGCAACAACTCGACGTGGCATGGACTCAACAAGTCATTGGAAGTCTTCTGCAGGAATATTGAGCCATGCTGTCTCGATAGACGTCCATAATTGTGAAAGCGTTGATGGGGCAGGATTTTGGGCACGAACAGACCTCTCGATGGTGTCCCATAAATGCTCAATGGGATTCATGTCGGGCGATCTAGGTGGCCAAATCATTCGTTGGAATTGTCCAGAATTTTCTTCAAACCAATTGCGAACAGTTGTGGCCCGGTGACATGGCGCATTGTCATCCATAAAAATCCCATCGTTATTTGGGTACATGAAGTCCATGAATGGCTGCAAGTGATCTCCAAGTAGCTGCACATAAGCATTTCCAGTCAATGTTCGGTCCAGTCGCACTAGAGGACCAAATCCATGCCATGAAAAAACAGCCCACACCATTACGGAGCCACCACCAGCTTGAACAGTGCCTTGCTGACAGTTTGGGTCCATGGCTTCGTGGAGTCTGCGCCACACTCGAACCCTACCATCGGCTCTTACCAGCTGAAATCGTGACTCATCGGACCAGGCCACGGTTTTCCATTCATCTAGGGACCAACCGATATGCTCACGTGCCCACGAGAGTCGCTGCAAGCGATGTCGTTCTGTCAGTAAAGGCACTCGAGTCGGTCTTCTGCTGGAATAGCCCAAGAAATCCAAATTTCTCCGCACAGTTCTAGCAGACACGTCCATTGTACGTCCCACATTGATTTCTACGGTGATTTGACGCAGTGTTGCTTGTCTGTTAGAATTTACGACTCTTTGCAGACGTCGCCGGTCTCGATCTTTAAGTGCAGGCGGTCGACCACTGCGCTGTCCAAGGTGGGATGTTATGCCTGAAATTTCATACTCTCGGCACACTCTTGACACAGTGGATCTGGGAATGTTGAATTCTCTAACGATTTCCGAAATGGCATGACCCATGCGTCTAGCTCCAACTAACATTCCGCGTTCAAAGTCTGTTAATTCACGTCGTGCGGTCATCATCACGTTAAAACCTCTTCACATGAATAACTTGAACAGAAATGAAAGCTCTGTAAAAGCACTGCGCATTTATACCTGTTCTATGCGATGCTACTGCCATCTGAAAATTTGCATATTGCTATCCCATGACTTTTGTCACTTCAGTGTAATATCAGTAATAATAATGATAATAATAAAGCAGGATCTTAAAAAGTTAATTCATTCATTTTTAAAATATTTGTTAAATTAAGGCAGATTTTTAGAAAAGGGGAAGTGGTTATGAAACGGGTTAGCTGTCTATATGCATGTTGATCCTATTACGCTGTTAAGCCATAGGAGGAATACTCTGATTCAACCTTTATTTTTCAGTTATACATACAATTCCCACTTATATTTTAGTTTTTTTTTTTTTTTCATTCAATGAAAATATTAGCGTTTATAAATATCTTTTTGATTTCTCAAAATTTTATAAAAATATAAATAATTATAAATTTTTGAAGCTCATTGGCTCAAGGGTAGTGCGTTTTGTTTCCATGCCACAGACTGGGGTTCAATTCCTGGGCTAAGCATTGTTGACTCAGCTTTTTATTCATTTAGTGGGAGGATAAAATGAGTACCAAGAATGCTTGGCAACTAAACTCTTGGTGTTACATGTTCAGTTGACCACCAAATTGAAGTATCTGCCTTGCACCCCAGAGTTCTCAGTCATGAAAACTGAGATGGACACCAAAGGCCTTGACACTCAGGGGCTTTTGCACAACTGAGTTCAGATTAGTTTATTATTTATCTTGTAAAGAAGATTGCAAGCAATGTTAATTTCTTTAATTATTTTTTTCTACTTAATATTGTTGTACGAGGGCATTTCGAAAAGTAAAGAAACAAAGCACGCCAGCGGAAAATAAAAGTTTTGGCGAGAAAGTTGGCAACACGGGTGTTAATCATGAACCTTTAGCTTTCTCCTCGTGCTTGTTTCGAATTACAATGTTGATTTTTGTGGAAGTAGGTCGTAATTAAAATGGCCGTGGCGATTCAGAATTCCGCCAAATGCAAAAGTTCGCTCCGTCACTCGTTTTCTTCATGCAAAAGGTCAGCGACCAGCGGATATTCTTACAGAAATTGTTTCTGTTTATGGAGACATTATGAATCGACGAAATGGTGTCATCATTTCTCCGATGGTAGGTCCGATGTTCATGACGAACAAAGAACAGGTTGGCCATCTGTGATGTCTGATGCCTTTCTTCAGAGAACGGAGGACGCAATTCGTGCGAATAGACTTCTCAAATTGAAAGAATTGCATCAGATTATACCGGAACTGTCAATGACAACTCTTTATGAAGTTGTGACTATCAAGTTAGGGTACAAGAAATTGTGTGCGCGCTGGGTTCCGAAAATGTTAACAGAAGAACACAAAAAGAAAAGGATGGGCTTTGCACTCGCCTTCCTCACACGCTATGTAGAAGAAGGTGATGAGTTCCTTGATCACATTGTGACAGGCGACGAGATATGGGTTTACCACCATACACCGGAAACCAAGCAACAGTCACTGCAATGGCGCCATTCAAATTCTCCAAAAGCGATAAAATTCAAAACATCGATTTCCGCGAAAAAAATCATGGCTTCTGTTTTTTGGGACAGGCAAGGCATTCTTCTTGTCGAATTGCCTCCAGGAACCTCAATTAATGCTGTTGCATATTGCCAGACTTTGACACGTCTTCGAAGGGCAATTCAAAAGAAACGCAGGGGAATGCTGACAAATGGAGTTTGCTTGCTTCATGACAACGCTAGACCTCACACAGCGCTCCTAACCAAATTAGTGCTCAAAAAATTCAAATAGGAAGTACTGGAACATCCACCATACAGCCCGGACCTTGCTCCCAGCGACTTCCATTTATTTCTTTACCTGAAGTTACATCTTAGTGGAAAGTTTTTCACCAACGATGATGATATTAAAGATGAAGTAGGTATGTGGTTCCGAAAACAGACGGCAAACTTCTACGACTCTGGAGTACAAAAGCTTGTACCTTGGCTTAACAAATGTTTGGATAACGGTGGAAATTATGTAGAAAAATAGTAAATAGTTCAATTAATAAGAAACAACTGATGTTTCGTAAATAAATTTCTTTTTTAAGGAATGCGAATCATTGTATCTTTACTCTTTGAAACACCCTCGTACATATACATACAATGTTGCACACGTCTTCATGCATCTATACATTTCTGCACTCTATTTTTAGTATAGTGCTTTCAGATTTCCTTATAATTTTAATTTAGGATCAAATGACAACTAATAATAAAAAAGTTGTTTATTGATTTAAAATGTCCATTGACCACAGGATTTTACTGAAGTTTGTTTTAAAAAGAACAAAGATTCAGCTCATTTCAACCCTAGAGCTTTTATGAAAGAAGAAATGAAGTTCTTATTCCTCTTATTTCAGTGGGAACTGTAATGGTTTCTAAATGGGTTTATACAGTTACTCTTAATCTAGAAGATTAGTTATGTGTCTTTAATAAGATATGAAAATCAGAGGTAATTTTATTTAATTTTCCACCTGATTAGTTATCAATTAAAGGAAACTTACCTGGGAAGAGTTGCTTGTTCAACAAAGCATTTTTTGAAAATTGCAATGCGGTCTTTTTGTAGTTTATTGGAATGACATAAAACAGGCTTTCCATCATCAAATTTCTGTAACAAAAAGTAAAGCAGTGCAGTTACTAAATGAAAAATAATCAAATGATCAAACAAGCTTTAGTGATGTTACTAAGCTAAACGGGAACATTCAGGCTTCAAATTTAATGTCCCCCCCCCCCTTTTTCTTGCTATGTATTTTTTCTTCCCTTCAAAAGCAAAAACTGCTACTGAAAGTGGCTTGCATACATTTGTACAAATGCATAATTTGTACAGAAAGATTGATAGCAAATAAATGCAATAACTATGTTCAAAATTTTTTTTCCTAGCTATTTTATAAATAAACTCCCAGTTATCTGCTATAAAGGGGCGGGCGAAAGGGTGGATAGGCTAAATTGGCAGATAGGCAGGGTTTTATTATACATCATACATTTTGTAAAGTAACATGACCTTATGCATAAAAAGGTTTTTTTTTAATGACAAAATAATTAAAATGAGTGAAAGAAACTTATGTAAAATATAAAAGGAAGTTTTATTTTACAAAGAATTGAAAATATATGCTCATACAATATTAAAAACGCACAAATCTGGCTAAAAAAAATCTTTGAATTTCCAAGAATGGAAGAGCTTACATCTTTTGGCATTGAAAAGGGGATTTTGTGTAACATAAAACCTGTGCATGTAATTTTTAACAATTTTGTGCTTTTTTAACATTGTTGATTTTTAAGCAAATAAATTTCTCGCAGTTAGTGCATAATTTCCCTAAATGCATCTAGAAATTTTGCAGTGAGATTTAAGCAAGAAATTCCATATTTTTGCTTTTAAACTTGAGAAATGCATCATAAATGGAAACAAAAAAATAAAGGTATAAACTCACATTTCCTAGAAGTTTTAAAAGCGCTTGTACAACACCACTGCTATAAAGCTCATATGCAGATACAGCTCGTTCATCATGAAGAAGAGCAGCCAAATCATTTAAAGCAGCTAAAAGGATGATTTTCCAATCATTTGCCTATAATGAAATAAGCATATAAATATTACTTTTTCTCATTCAACTTCACAAGGACTTCAAAACTATTGAAATTATTCTGAATAATATCCAGCATAACATCAAATCTTGCATCTTAATAAATTACTTCTAAGTCTTACATTTTTCCTTTCACTTTTTTAACAAAGCAAAAAAAAAATTAAAACTTTTCTACTCCTAGGGAAAAAGATGTACATTTCAAAAAAAAAAAAGAAAAAAATTGACGCCAAAAAGCACGAAACTGCAGTCCATGGATGTAATAAACAAGCTGGAACAACACAAGTTTTCTTTTCAGACACCACTCAGTTTTAAAAGTGCATTAAAAACTACGGAAAAAAAATATTCATAAGTATAGTAAAATAGTATCAAGCCAAACTGTTTCAAGTTTTCTGTACCTACACAGAAGAAGAAAAGCAGAAATTACAATGGGCAATTCCACCGTAACAGATGTATCATTTGAAGCTTTAACACTCTCCAAAGACCCCAAACACCCACAACTCACTTTCTCAAAGTATTTTTACTTGAAAATGTACTAAAACTGTTTCACTTAATGCAATTTTACTCACTTTTGTTAATAATGTAACATTGAGTGAAATGAAAATCAAGTATTTTATGAAATATTATTTAAAACATGGCATCTTATATTTTTTCATCAATTGATGCTAAGGTTTAAAAATAAAGTAAATAATCATCATATTCTATTAGACTTACAGCAAGCATATTGGAGTTAGGATAGGATAATTGTTTTTGGCACGCTCTTTCAATCTGTCCAACAATATTGCACAATTTAGCAACCATACCTCTAGGATGAGCTTGAGCAGATTTAAAATAAACATCATACAACTCTCTTGCTATTGTTTTCACCTATAATAAAAAAGAAAAAAAAAGATTAAAAACACAACCAAGTTAACAAATGGCATGAAGTATATATATGTATATGCGTGTATATATAGTCTTTCCCCATTAAAATATAAAAAAAATGAAAAAATAAAACCTTTTACATTCAAGTAGGAGGCCCTTTTTTTGTTGTTTAATTGAAACTTGCATTTAAATTTTCAAAATAACTGGCTTTAGTTCTCTAACTCAACACTTTGATAATAACATTTTATAAACACATTTGGACACTTGCGGAAAGAGTGGTTCTCACCCGTAAGTACCAATTTCCCTTCAAGCTGGAGCCTTTTCTCCTGCTAAGTTTAACACGTATTAAATTTCATAAACAGTATGCAATTTATAATAATGCATAAATAATACATGTTAGAGATAAATTAAGCTAGTTTAAAAGCTATGGTACAAAATATTTTTCATCATAGTGAAAAAGTTTTATGAACTTATTAGACATTTATTAATAGAAAATATAAACACAGCATAATTGACTTCAACTAAAAAGTGATTTACATTATCAGAAAGTTGATGTAAATTAAAGGACAAGAAAAAATAATTGCTTACACTACATACATTATGGAGTATTTCCAGAATATTGCAAAAACTTTTTCAAAGCATTCTTTAAAATGGTTTGGATTGGGTTAAGAAATAAGATTGTAACACTTTTTAATTTCATTTTCTTTGCTTTACAACAATTTCTTTGCTGTTTGACAAAGTAAATAATATTCATTTGATAGAGCTCTTTCTGCTCTAAAAACTGTGCTAATCAAAATCATAGCTACATTTGGGCCAAATACTACATCATCTGTAAAAGTAAAATGGCTATGAGTTTTCAATAAATTTTGCAAGTGTAATCGTTTTGTATTTTGTTTTATAATTTTCTGTCATGCAGGTTTAAATGTTAGTAGATATATCGCTAATGGAGACATTTACAAAAAAAATATTGCACTAAAAACTTGCATGCTTTATCAAGACCTATTTATCCCTTTTTGTATATTCTTGTCTTTAATTTTAATAAAAAGTGGGCGACTCACTTAGGTCTTTTTATGGGGTAAGTGGAACACCAGCTAATGTTCTAAAAAAATAACCCTAGAAAATATTTGAAGCATTATTTTAGAAAACAATGATTAACTTTTGTTCAAAATAAAATCCAAGATAACATAAATTGATAAGTTTAAAATTTTTTGCCTCAAAAGCGATCTGTTCTAAAAAGGGGTTCCACTTACCCCAACCAATCCCATATTTTATTTGAACACATTAAACAGAAACAGACAAATATAAGATACTTGTTAGCATATCTCCCAGAAATCTCCATCCCAAATGAGAGTAGAAATTAAAATCAATCACTTAAAAATGAGAAAAAAAATTTTTAATTAGGAATATCAGAAATTTGAAATATATTGGGTTGTTCCATTATTATTGGCCACAAATGATATTGGCCTTTTCTGCAGACCACTCCTACTGACACAGTAGTGATGAACAAACTAACACCACTACAAAGTGTCGTGGGATAGTCCCCACGATATATAATCCGGTTTCAGCTCATTGTTAGCATTTGGGGGGGGGGGGGGTCATGGAATAGCAGGACGTATAATTCGTGATTCCGCAAGAATTCCGTCACCGGTCATTTGTTGGCTGCAAAATTCGCCAAACATCAGCAAAACTCGGGATATGGGCAGGACAAGTTAATGGACAGTCCGAAGATTCCTTACCAAGTTTCATAGTGATGATTTGGCGATTGAACAAGAACGTGGAGCCGGTCCTCCCATGCGGTTTGGTATGGACTGTTTACGAAAAAACCTCGAGTCCCTATCAACATCAAAGGTCTGACAACTTGGAGACAATCTATCTATAGCTCCACAGACAATTTCCCAACATTTAATGGCAACGGTCATGTTAAAAAAGCTTGATACATGCATACCACATCAAGGTGCAACGTTTACTGCGCCTAGAAATGTGAAAATCGCTACAGAAATGTGAGGTTAGTGAACCATTCTTGCACAATATCTTTACTGTAGATGAAAACGGGTGATGTACGACAATCACAAGCTCAAAGCACAATGACTGCAGAAAAAGAACCTGTGAGACAGTAGCCCAAACCAAGCCTCCATCCACTGAAGATTTTCCTCTCTGTTTGGTAGACTCTCAAGACAATGGCCCAAAATGAGTTTCTTCAGCAGATCCAAACCATTAATATGAATGAATGTACACTGTTGTCATTTGAATAAATAACACATGAAACTTCTCATAAAACCACCAGTGCTAGTGAATAGGTTCAGTCCCATACTCCTGCAAGATTAATTATATTTGGATGTCTCGATTGGTGCCCGGCAAAACATTCAGACCTTGAGATATGATTTTCTAAGGCATTCACCATATTTTCCGGACTTGGCTCTGATCAACTGCCACATGTCCTCGAATGAGGATTCTATGATTTAGGGAGTTTTGTACTTTTTTTGACCAATGTGATGCCTACTTCTGCTACAGTGGCATTTTTGTACTCAAAACTCGTTGAGAAGGTTTTATCGACAAAGGTCCCTTTTTTTAAAGAAAATACATCACTTTAGTTTTGACACTTGTTTCTCTTCATGTTTTGATTTTGTCCAGTAATTATGGAACAACAAAATATTATAAAGTTCAGATTGGGTGAAATAGTTGTCATGTATATGCAATCTGAAAGAAAAAGTTTAGTACGGCTAGTTTAAAATATTTAATAGTGTAAACATTAATCATAATACAGAAGGAGTAATTCAATGAACTTCACCTTTTGCTTTAAAGCTTCAAGTTTAGATTTTAATCGTTTTCCTCTTTTACCAGCCCATCCAGCAGCAAATTCAGGTCCCAAAGATGTCTCTGCAGTAAAAGAATGCTTTGTTCCACGATTGGATTCAAAGATAAATCCTGGAAGATCATCCTTTAAAATCGTGGCTTGCTGTTGGAGTATTGGTATCATTAACATAAAGTAACATTAAGATTCAATAAAAAACAAAAAAATGCTTTAAGTAGATTTCTTAAAGAGACAAACAGCAGCACATACTTTTATCAGTCCCTTAAGAGCACAAAATTAAAGACTTACTTGGGACTAACAAACAAGTTCTTATGATTTCAGTCTAAATGAAATGAAATTTGGAGCAAATGTTAGTTATAGGATGTTATGCAAACAAATAAAGTTTCAGAGCCATTACGCATGTATGATGTGAGCAGCACCCTCTGATGCTGAAATTATATAAATAGAGAACTGTAGCGAGAAGTTGAAAATAGTGAAGAGTTGTTTAATGGCAGCTACCAGAAGAAAAAACCATACTGTTTGTATGCCCAGCCGAAGTTTGTCTTTTGAAGCTACAGGAAGCAGATCACAAACATGACATCAACCAACAATATCTCACCCTTTTTCAACCAGTACCAGTTGCTACTCAAATTACCCTCATTTGTAGCAGCTGAGGTAGTCTCATGATACGAAATCACACCCCAGATCATAACTCCTGATGTACGGCCCTTATGATGTTCAATAGCGCACTCTGGAAGGCAGCGTTAACCAGCATAGCACCTAACATGAACAAGGCCATCATAGATCAACAAATTAAAGTAAGATTCATAAGAAAAGATAATTTGTCGCCAATTAGCCTGTCAGGCACTGTGCTCATGATCAAATTTGCAAACGCAGACATCAATGGTTTGCTATAAGGGGACTGCTGTATGAAACAAGCCTTGCATGCAGCTTATTGTGCATCAGACGTCAACAAATTGATGGAGCCCACATTAGTAGAACTGTAACAGTAGACAAACAAAATGCCAATTGCCTTGAAGAAGCTGTATGTGGTGAAGAAGCTCATGAGTGTGGAACTGTTCCGCCGCAAATTAGCTGCTATTGAGCTACAGGAAAAAATTCTTTTTCAAAGGCTGATGATTCTCCCCAGTTCAAACTCCATAAGATATTGACATTTCACCCCATTTTGTCGTTGATGCATACTTAGGTCTAACTAAGTGTTTGCAACTAACAAATAACCATTACCTATTTAGCATATCCCGCTAAAGCCCTCTGCTCAGACCATGCATACATTGGTGGCTCAAACTTTAATCATTTGCATAACTTCTTATAACTGATTTTTGCTGTAAATTTCATTTCATTCAGGTGATTCCTTTAAAGAGTAGCATTTTCGACAAACAGAAGTATATAAAACAGTTCAAAAAGACCATAGCACAAAAAAATTCTGGTTTACAATGTTCAGCTAACGCAGAACTTCAATCATTGTACATGGAAATAATTAGGGGGATTCCTATCGCTGTATTTGGTTTTTGTAAAAAAAATTTATGAATTCAGCGAAAAAACTCAATAAATTTTGTGCAGTTAAAAAAAAAAAGTTACTAATAGTTTTGGACCTCAACTTTAGCATCCCATAATTTGGTAGGACCAAAAGACCAGCAACTTTTCAGGCAATTTTATTTTTATTTATTATAATTATTATTATTAAATCAAAATTATTTTTCTCTTCATAGAATTAATTGACCTAATTTCTGTTCTGACAACAAATGGAAGTTCAAGTTTGGATAAAAAGGAAGATTTTAACCATTTTTTGGGGAAACAAATGCTCTGAAATAAAAGAAAATTACATAATGAATATATTTGAAAAATGATCTGAAGTGAACAATTTTTATAAGCATGAATGGAAAGGTTAATTTTTGTATTTGGGATTTTTGAAAAAGGTTCGTTTTCACAATTACAATATTTGTTTATTGATGCTTTTACACTGAACTGAAGTTTTACTTTTCAATTTTTGGAAGCTTTAATACATATATTTTTGTTTAATGAGCTCTATTTTTTACACAATTAACTGTTCAGAAGGTTCAGAAACCAAGAATTTGGCATTATGCACTCGTTTGTCATGCAGTCCAGATCTTAGCCTAATAAACATCTTTATTTTTTTCACAATGTAAAATCATATCAAATGCTCTTTTTTTTATTGTTCATTTAAAAGAACTGATGTTAAATTAGAAAAATGGTCCACTTATTGATTGTTGTTCAGGTTGATAAATTAGAGATCCTAAGCTAAAATAATAATAATTATATAAATAAATGTAATCAAAGTGTATTAAAAAATAGTTTATCCATAAATATCACTTGATTTTGTTTTTGAAACAGAGTTTTGTCAAAGGTTCAGTCCAACAAAGTTCACAATTTTGAGAAAATATTTTTAAGGTTTTTAATTTATTAAAAGGTCCACTAAAGGGCAATTTTTTTAATACACCGTAAAAACGGGCGTATCGGCCACACCGGCATAAGAGCTGCATCTGAAATAATGCTCGAGTTGAAAAAAAAATATCGCGGATGGGCCGCACCTCTCGTATGGGCCTCATAGTTATTCTTCAATTTAGATACTTGCAATGTAAATGACATTTATTCTACTAAGAAAGTGGAAATCCCCCACTCCCCTCGCCTTTCCCATGCCCATCAACTCTTTTCATGTTGTTTCTTTGGATCGCACTACTTTTTGTCCCTCATAAAAGAAACACAAACGCCCCCAAGTAGCTTTTAAGAGCCACTTCCTGGAATTTGGTTAAGTAGCCGATTCAAGGAACCCCCTTTATTTGTTTACTGTTCAGATGTCCGAACAGGTGTTTCCCCTTTTTAGCCTACTTTCCCGTTAAAAATAAGAGACGAAAAAGTATTAAAAGTGGCTTAATGCATCTAAAAAATATCGACAAGTCCAAAAAATATCGCCAAGTTCAAAAAATATCGCCAAGTCCAAAACAAAGTCAAAAAGGAAAAAAAAAATGAAATAAATATCGAAAAATTAAAAATTTGAAAGTAGGGTATTGAGATGGGGAATTTGTGCGTCGGTCGGTCGGTCGGTCGGTAGGTCTGTCTGTCTGTCCCCCCCCCCTAATAACTTTTGAATGAACATTCCGATTTTGACAAACTTTTTTTTGTTGGAAAGATCTCGGCGAGTACAGCTCATTCCCATATTTGATTTTTCGATTTGAACAATTTTTGGTTTAACTTTGAACCGTTCAAACAACCTGTCCAGCGATGCTAACTTTTTAGTTAACAGTCCGATTTGAACAAACTTTTTTTTGTTCGAAAGATCTTTTCAAGGATACTTCATTCCTGTATCTACATTTTCGATTTGAAAAATTTTTCGTTCAACATTGAACCGTTCAAACAAGCTGTCACCCCTAACAACTTTTAAGTGAACCGTCCGAATCGAATAAACTTTTTTGTTCAAAAGATCTTATCAAGAACACTTCATTCCCGTTTATAAATTTTCTTTTCAAACAATTTTTTGTTCAACATTGAACCGTTCAAACAAGCTCTCACCCCTAATAACTTTTGAGTGAACAGTCTGATTTAAACAAACTATTTTTTGTTCGAAAGATCTCGGCAAGGATACTTCTTTCTCGTTTTTAAATTTTAAATTTGAACATTTTTTCGTTCAACATTGAACCATTCAAGCAACCTTTCCCCACCTAATTACTTTTAAGTGAACCGTCTGAATTGAATAAACTTTCTTTTGTTCGAAAGATCTCGGAGAGACTCTTTCCCATATTTCACTTTTCAATTTGAACCATTTTTCGTTCAATGATGAACCGTTCAGAAAATTTTTTAACATGAGCTCCTACTGGGAAATTTAAATTGAATGTTGATTCTGAACTTAAAGGCGGATTTCCTTCAAACTAACTTTGTAAGAAAATGGTTTTGATAAAAAATGTATGTAAAGTACTTTTCTGAAAAATCTTCTGTGAGGACTCTGATTCCGACTCCGACTCCGCAAACATGGCGGAATGCAGGCTCAGAAAAAAATGACTGACTGGGCAGGTGATTTTTTGTTTATTTATTTATTTATTTTTTTTTTTTTTTGTTTAATTTTTTTTGGCAGACGATTTTTTTTTGTTTGCAAAAATTTTTCATTCACGAGAGCATTTTCTTTATTTATATTTAACAACTGGCAACAGATTAAAAATAAATTCGAGACATTTTATTAATGAACGAGGTTTTTTTTTTCTTTCTTTGATAAAATGTGTTTTGATGTTCTTTTATTTTATTTATTACTTTTTTTTCTTTTGAAAACGATTGTGGAATTTTTCTACAGAAGAACTGTAACAGTTACATTATTTAAAAGGTGCGACAAAACTGTATTTACTCGTTTATTTAATTTTTACGTGTCCATTTCATCTGATGAGAGGGGTATATTTTGCTGTTAGAAATCAGCTTTAAGTGCTATAAAGGTATGTTTGACATAATTTTCAGTTTCAGATATTCAAGAGAATATTGATCAGATGTTACAATGCCGATGTCGATGTACGGGAAATCAGGCTCGTTTAGTTCTTGACAGAACTTCTTGTTCTTACTTGCGCAGGGTCAGCAGAGATAGCTGACAGCTACCTACCCAGGGGCGCCCGGCAGGAATGTCAGCGTTAACAAGCTTTTGATAAAGCCCTGGTTTCCTAGAAGTGAAATTGACGATCTCTGGCGAGGCGACAGTCGCCGCCTTCTTCTGCGCATGCGCCGCAGATTGACGTCGCTTCACGCCACGCTTCAATCAGACTGGTTCTTGATAGACTAGGAAGTCTAGTATTTCGAAATGATTAGGTTACCATTATTATTTATGTTTAGTTCCTTAAAGAACTTAACTGTGTTTCTCATATGCTAATCAGGCTCATGACGTCACGCCTTGAACACGTGCCGTGATCGACCCTTTGGCGTACGTCATTCACGCATGCCTAGTGCTGTTAGCCAATAGCTTTGCCTGATCGGCGGTCTAACATGCAACACTGATATAAAAGCACTTGATGATCTTTATCGGTGCTCAGTCCGATCAGCCCTTTAGCCGTTAACTCGTGAAAGGCAAGCCGACTCGCTCCAACCTTGAGCTTGTCTTGGCTTATCAATGCCTTAACATTTTTGAGGATTAGCAAACTGATAGTTTTATATAATGGCAGGGCATTATCAGTATTATGTTTTTAAGTAATGTTTATTATTGTTTACGGACTGTTTTTGCTGTTTCTACTTTTTACTACCATTGTTTATTCTTTTAGCCATTTACATTAGTTAAATAAATAAGTTTATTGTTACTTGGTCATCCTCTTTTTTCACTCGAGCTCTTAACATGGACGCTTACTCTGCTAAATATGATGTAGATAGATGGGCACAACTTTAACCGAAAATCCCATCTATCAGTTCTGATTCCAGCGAGCACTCGCGCCGGAGTCGGGGACGATTGTCGCGTTCTAGGAAACAAAGGCTTAATCCCTGTCTGCTTTTGTCTACCCCCCCCCCCCCAAAAAAAAAGATCAAAGTCGTACGTTGAAGTTACAGGGGATGTCCGGGCCTTTTATTTATTCTCAGAATTTTCTGCTCTTAGGTCTGGGGAAAAAAATCGCGTAAGGGCCGCAGTAAAGATAAAATTGCATTTTTTCACGCATGGGCCGCGGCCGATACGCGGTTTTTACGGTAGAATTAAACATTTGAGCATCATAGCATTTTTAAAAATTTGCCTCAACAAAAAACACTTCTAGTTAAAAAAAAAAAACTATCCCTTAGTTTTGTTAACATTAAAAAACAAATAAAGGAATATGAACTTTTAATAGAAAGATGAAAATTCAAATGCACTTTTTTTCTATGACAGAATTTGTATTCTCAGGTTTGAAAAAGGCACCCATGTATTACAACTCCTTCATATTTTGTAACATTTTTATAGAACAATGATGATTAAAACAAAAAGAAAGTCAAGTTTTGTTTAACCTTTAAGAACTGGGTGGTACACATGCTGTACCGCAAGTCTTTTTTTTTTTTTTTTTTTTTTTTTTGAGGACAGGTTGAAATCTTCTCTTTTACCCTTTGGAGCAGGGGATTTTTCCAAGATTTCATACCCCCTTACTGGGGAATTACAGCTTTGCATTCAAGCCTCGAAGTCATAAAACCTAAGTGCTTGCCTTTGCACCTTCCCATTTTCAGAGGAAAAGGGACCTGCGGTTTAATAATTGTACCGCCTGTTCCGAAAGGAAAACTTATATATGAATAGCCTAAATCCAAATATCTCTAGTTTCATTATATGCACCAAATAGCACATACCTGCTGACCATCAGAATTGTGTATACATATTTCACCATCTCTTTTGCAAAATGAAGACCAGTTTCCAACAACTAATCTAGTAGCACCAGGAACAGACAAAATAGGTTGACTAGGTGAGCCAGTTTTAACCTGGCTTCTTGCTCGTTGTAACTTTTCAAGGAATTCCCCTCGATTTTCTAGAAATAAAAGAAAAATTAATTCTAAAAGGTTTTTTTTTAAAAGGTAAGCTCAGAAATTTGTTTGAAAATATGATGACATAAGCTTTTCTTGATAGAGAAATGAGCAGAAAGATTCGGTAAATAAATGCCTGTTGCTAAAAACAAGTAAAAAATAGAAAAGTATTTTAAAGGAAATTGCTTTATTTTATCGAAATGCTATCTTTACACCAACCTACAAGACAAACTGATTTTAAAAATAGAAACAATAGGATGAATTCATATGGCATGATGAAATAATAAGTATGTAAGTAATTACACATACTTGTGCCTGAAAAAAAGGTTAAAACATTTTTTTAAAAAAGAGTTCTGTACCCCATAGAAAGTATGGTATCTCAGAATCATGCTTCAAAATTATCAGAGTAAGGACGATGTACACTAATTTCAGCAACAGGGTAAAATTTTTCTCTGGCAATATTGTAGCAATTGCAGTAATCAAAAAGTAGATTTTTAAAATTATTTACTGGTCCAAGAAACAAGTAAAAAATAACACCAGCCTAAAGTATACCTATAAATGCAATAGTCTATGCATGCATCCTACTAGATTTTTAACAAATAATATGCAAGTTAAGAATAAAAAATAACTACATAAAAATGAAATATGTTATCTGAATGCATTAATTTTTAAATATTATGCATTATAAAAGCAATTGTCCAAAAATGCCGAATTTTAGTCATCCAGCGGAGCAAAAAAAAATCTCGCTATATCTCGAGAATAAAAATTTTTCAAGAAAAAAATAAAACAGTTTGGAAGTATAGAATATTGATGAATATTACCTACCAAATTTGATCAAAATCAAAAATGGTGTGGCATGGTCCATTAGTTGATTTTATATGGAATGACTCATAAAGCACGCCTGTCTTAGTAGCATGCTTATCACATCTGCAGTAAATAAAATTGAAAAAACTAAACTTAGTGGTGCAACTACCCATGGAGACTAAAGCCTACTGTGCCTATCTCAGCTTTTGTGACTGAGAGCTCTAAGGTGTAAGACAGATAGGTGGTCAGCAGAATGTGAAGCTCCAATGGTTTATTTGCCAAACACAGTAGGTACGTATTTTATTGACCCACTGAAGGGGTGAAAGGCTGAGTTGAGCATGCTCAACCCAGACTGAGTCGAGCGTGCTCAACCCAGACTGAGTCTACGGCATTGAAGAGCAAAGCACTACTACTAAGCTACTGGGCTTCCTCTACACTACATTTATATGCAATTTAAAAAAATGATAACCTGTTAAGGTCGGAGCTTTGCATAATTTAACACTTAATTTTGGTCAGCCATAACATTTAATTTGCTTACTTCATCGAAACATCAAATGAATGTATGCTACATCACAAAAAAGGTAAAATTTAAACTAAGTTGTAGCAAAATACCTGAACTATCAGATCCATTTTCAGGACTCCCACTTGAATACATTGTGGCTAATTTTCCATCTAAAATAAAACGAAACCAACCATTGCTACCATTTGAAAGTTCTAATGCTGCAGCATCACTCCATAAATATAAGCAATCTCTTCCTCGGACAATGCTCCAATCTCTCCAATGATAAGGTTTCCCAGGGAGAATCTCCTTAGCGTCTTCCATTAGAAAATCATCATCCTAGCAAAAAACAATCAGCTTCATAAACTTTTTTTGAAATAAGTTTTTCAAATCTAACAAGCAATAACCTTGTTGCAGTATGCTTATAATACTAAGCAAAAAAAAAAAACAAACAAAATCTAGTTTTCTAATTCTGTAAAATTAGCTAATGGTAAAAACAAACTTCCATTCAGTAGCAATTAAACTTAGGAAATTTTTTATGATGATAGTAGCATGAACATCAGGGATATTGAACACTACTCTCTTTGACGATCAGCTAAATGAAAAAACAACATATTTTATGGAAGTGCTTGCCTACAGTATTTGTGTGTTTCATGGAAACTTGAGAAAGGCAGAAATAATATTTTCTGCAAAAGCAAAAAGGTTAACTTGTAGCTCTTGAGTTTTTTTCCAGTAAAGTATTGCTATGTTTTCAGATTTTGAAAGCCTAAGCATTTAAAAAGCAATAAATACTGGGATGGGATCTAGCAAAGAGGATACGAAGAATAGCGTGTGGATACATTCCTCAATACTCTGGAATCTTTTAAATTTAATCAAATGAACAAACCTCAAATAAAATGTAATAATTAGTAGTTCGTGGAGTTAGTGCAAAAATATTTCCCTTCCGGATACCAGTCTGAAATTTTATGTGGGGCTTAAATTCACATAGGAGGACCAAAAAACGCCGGGAGACACTTAATCGGAGGTCAAGGTCATTCCGTGATGACGTCATCAAAATGGCCGCTTTTACAGGTAAATACGTTCGTTTAACTGCTTAAAACTCCATCATGGATTGAAATATTGCAAAACTCAAAAGTATCATCTGAAAGCTCTTTGAAAGAGCTATTTAGAAAGATTAAATTTTTCTTTCTGAGGTCAAGGTCTCACCTGTATGTAATGACGTCATCAAAATGGCCGCTTTTACAGGTAAATACGTTTGTTTAACTCCCCCTAAAACTACATCATAGATTCAAATATTGCAAAACTCAAATATATCATCTGAAAGCTCTTTAAAAGAGCTATCTAGAAAAATTTAATTTTTCTTTCTAAGGTCAAGGGACTACCTGTGATGACGTCAGCAAAATGGCTGCTTTTACAGGTAAATACGTCTGTTTAACTCCCCCTAAAACTCCATCATAGATTTTAATATTTCAAAACTCAACTATATCATCTGAAAGCGGGTTAAAAGATCGTCAAGGGCTCACCTG
Organism: Uloborus plumipes; assembly: GCA_038373865.1. Lineage (NCBI taxonomy): Eukaryota > Metazoa > Arthropoda > Arachnida > Araneae > Uloboridae > Uloborus > Uloborus plumipes. The sequence continues at coordinate 72,650 of JAXGGA010001205.1, read as the reverse complement.
TGATGACGTCATCAAAATGGCCGCTTTCGCAGGTAAATACGTTCAACTGCTTAAAACTCCTTCATAGATTCAAATATCGCAAAACTCAACTACATCATCTGAAAGCTCTTTAAAAAAGCTATTTAGAAAGATTTATTTTTTCTTTCTAAGGTTAAGGGTCCACCTGTGATGACGTCATCAAAATTGCCCGCTTTTACAGGTAAATACGTTTGTTTAACTCCCCCTAAAACTCCATCATAGATTCAAATATTGCAAAACTCAAAGATATCATCTGAAATATCAAAGATATCATCTATCTAGAAAAATTTTTCTTTCTAAGGTCAAGGGCCTACCTGTGATGACGTCAGCAAAATGGCTGCTTTTACAGGTAAATACGTTTGTTTAACTCCCCCTAAAACTCCATCATAGATTCAAATATTGCAAAACTTAAATATATCACCTGAAAGCTCTTTAAGAGAGCTATCTAGAAAGGTTTAATTTTTCTTTCTAAGGTCAATGGCCCACCTGTGATGACATCATCAAAATGGCCGCTTTTACAGGTAAATACGTTTGTTTAACTCCCCCTAAAACTACATCATAGATTCAAATATTACAAAACTCAAATATATCATCTGAAAGCTCTTTAAAAGAGCTATCTAGAAAAATTTAATTTTTCTTTCTAAGGTCAAGGGCCTACCTGTGATGACGTCAGCAAAATGGCTACTTTTACAGGTAAATACATTTGTTTAACTCCCCCTAAAACTCCATCATAGATTCAAATATTGCAAAACTTAAATATATCATCTGAAAGTTCTTTAAAAGAGCTATTTAGAAAGATTTAATTTTTCTTTATAAGGTCAAGGGCCCACCTGTGATGACGTCATCAAAATGGCAGCTTTTACAGGTAACTACGTTTGTTTAGCTCCCCCTAAAACTACATCATAGATTCAAATACTGCAAAACTCAAATATATCATCTGAAAGCTCTTTAAAAGAGCTATCTAGAAAAATTTAATTTTTGTTTCTAAGGTCAAGGGCCTACCTGTGATGACGTCAGCAAAATCGCTGCTTTTACAGGTAAATACGTTTGTTTAACTCCCCCTAAAACTCCATCATAGATTTTAATATTTCAAAACTCAACTATATCATCTGAAAGCGGGTTAAAAGATCTATCTAGAAAGATATATTTTTTCTTTCTGAGGTCAAGGGCTCACCTGTGATGACGTCATCAAAATGGCCGCTTTCGCAGGTAAATACGTTCGTTTAACTGTTTAAAACTCCATCATAGATTCAAATATCGCAAAACTCAACTACATCATCTGAAAGCTCTTTAAAAGAGCTATTTAGAAAGATTTATTTTTTCTTTCTAAGGTTAAGGGCCCACCTGTGATGACGTCATCAAAATTGGCCGCTTTTACAGGTAAATACATTTGTTTAACTACCCCTAAAACTCCATCATAGATTCAAATATTGCAAAACTCAAATATATCATCTGAAAGCTCTTTAAAAGAGCTATCTAGAAAAATATAATTTTTCTTTCTAAGGTCAAGGGCCTACCTGCGATGACGTCAGCAAAATGGCTGCTTTTATAGGTAAATACGTTTGTTTAACTCCCCCTAAAACTCCATCATAGATTCAAATATTGCAAAACTTAAATATATCATCTGAAAGCTCTTTAAAAGAGTTATTTAGAAAGATTTAATTTTTCTTTCTAAGGTCAAGGGCCCACCTGTGATGACGTCATCAAAATGGCCACTTTTACAGGTAAATACGTTTAACTCCCCCTAAAACTCCATCATAGATTCAAATGTTGCAAAATTCAAATATATCATCAAAAAGCTCTTTAAAAGAGCTATCTAGAAAGATTTAATTTTTCTTTCTAAGGTCAATGGCCCACCTGTGATGACATCATCAAAATGGCCGCTTTTACAGGTAAATACGTTTGTTTAACTCCCCCTAAAACTCCATCATTGATTCAAACATTGCAAAACCCAAATATATCATCTGAAAGCTCTTTAAAAGAGCTATTTAGAAAGATTTAATTTTTCTTTCTGAGGTCAAGGTCCCACCTGTAATGAAGTCATCAAAATGGCCTCAAATGACGTCATCACAGGTGGGCCCTTGACCTTAGAAAGAAAAACTAAATCTTTCTAGATAGCTCTTTTAAAGAGCTTTTAGATGATATATACGAGTTTTGCAATGTTTGAATCTATGATGGAGTTTTAGGGGGAGTTAAACAAACGTATTTACCAGTAAAAGCGGCCATTTTGATGACGTCATTACAGGTGGGTCCTTGACCTCAGAAAGAAAAATTACATCTTTCTAAATAGCTCTTTTAAAGAGCTTTCAGATGATATATTTGAGTTTTGCAATATTTGAATCTATGATGTAGTTTTAGGGGGAGTTAAACAAACGTATTTACCTGTAAAAGCGGCCATTTGATAACGTCATCACAGGTGTGCCCTTGACCTCAGAAAGAAACATTAAACCTTTTCAAATAGATCTTTTGAAGCGCTTTCAGATGATGTAGTTGAGTTTTGAAATATTCAAATCTATGATGGAGTTTTAGGGGGAGTTAAACAAACGTATTTAACTGTAAAAGCGGCCTTTTTGATGACGTCATTACAAGTGGGACCTTGACCTCAGAAAGAAAAATTAAATCTTTTTAAATTGCTCTTTCAAAGAGCTTTCAGATGATACTTTTGAGTTTTGCAATATTTCAATCTATGATGGAGTTTTAAGCAATTAAACGAACGTATTTACCTGTAAAAGCGGCCATCTTGATGACGTCATCACGGGAGTTCATGACCCCTGTTCAAGTGTCTTCCGGCGGTTTTTTGTTCTTATATATGTACATAAGATCTGTACCAAATTTCACACTGGTATCCGGAAGTGAAATATTTCGGCTGTTTTTGTCGCTAACTCGACAGACTATAGCTCAAGATATTAAGATAACGAAAACAGTTTTAGAGTATTAGATTAGCTTGAATTGAAAAATATAAGTCATGTTAAAAGAAGAATATATATACAGTCAACACTCGTATTGTACAGTCAACAGTCGAGTATAACGACCACTCATTATAAAGACCGTCCTAGTATAGCAACCGAAACCAAAATCCCCAACTGTATCTCAATATACTCTATGTTCCACCTCTTATAGCGACCGCTCGTTATAAAGACCGTTTTCTGTAGAACGGAGATGGTCGTTATATCGAACGTCGACTGTACTACAATTATTACTTAGTGTAGTCAAAACCCAGTTTGCATATGCAAACTGGGCATTTGCTAAGGTTAGGGAAGGATCTTTAGCTCTTCTCTGCAGCAGCTTGAGTTTTCTCCAAAAAACGAAATATATCTACACAAAAATGTAAGAAACCAGACATTTTCTACTACTGTAAAGACACTTAATCGAAACATAATAATTTTGGTTCACTGCTCGTAGAACATGCTTCATAATAATGCATACTGATCACTCAATTCAGCAGGGATGAGGACGTGTCAGAACAATTGGTCAATTAGTCACTCATAATGAGAGCAAATAACATGAGTAGTAAAATATACTTTATTTGCATCATGTTTTATACATGTGTTTAAACATATGCTCCAAAGGAAAAGTTTAACATTTTTTCTTATTTAAAAAATGTTTAAATTTAATCAGCAGGGCAAAAGTGTAGTGGGAAAATCGAAAAACTTTTATCTCTCAGGTAATGGTGGATTCACCATATCCCAACTGCTTCAATTGTGAAGGGCCAGGAAGAATCTTCAAAAATGCACATTATAAACGTTATATATAGCTCAATGATAAGCAAAGGGGGCCCAAAAATGCACTACAACCCTCCCCAGAACTTGTAAATTGGCATTACGTCCCCAGTGTGCAATGTTATTATGATAAAAAGGCATAGAATAGTACCATAAAACGGGGTGTATAGGAACAGCAGGGTGATTCCGAACAAAACTTCCTGATCATACAAAGAAATTCTTCATAAATATACCATCCGGTATTTTTGACAGTTAAATTCTTTTTTATTTCTTACACAGAAGCCAATAGTGTTGTCATTCTGACAACACTATTGGCTTCTGTGTAAGGATGCAAGCGGGACGCTAAAAAAGCATCAAGTTTTCAAGGTCTGCAAAATTTTGTATGTAAGTACAGACCCATTAATATTTTAAATCTAAGAATAGTATTTTTTAATTATGCATATATCTGAGCAACAAAGGACCACATTAGAAGAGAAAACATATTTTAACTGTGGCATAAAAATGAAAAATTCTTCATAATGTCATACGATAAGGATTTGCAGGGTGAATCGGAACACTTTGTTCTGTTGCTCCAATTTAAACTTATTTAAAGGAAACTGCTCCAAAAATCAAGATTCTAACCCCAATTCTTCTAGTCAAGACAAGGACAAGGTTTATTACTGTTTATCCCTTCTCGTGAGCAACTAGATCTTAGAATGACAGAAAGTTGCAGATTTAAAAAGATTTTTGCTCAAGGAGACTTCTTTTTACTTAAAATACATGGGGGAAAGTCATACAGACTTTATATAGTAAAAGTCCAGTACACAGACAGTGATGAATAAGTGGGAAAATCTTACAGGACAATTCCTGAAACCTGGAGACTTCAAGAAACTAAAGTAAAAGGCAGCATTCATCTCAGAAGATGTTATAAAAAAAACTTAAGCCAAGCCATAACTGCTAGTTTTAAGGGCAAGTATATATTTGTGGACGACATGAGAGACTTCAATTTTTGTTAAAGCTTTGTATTTCAATTCAAAAGCATTACTTATAATTAATTTTAATTTTTCATAAGTTCAAAATAATTTTGAATTTTGACAAATTATAACTGTTTACTGGTATAGAAAATAAACTTTTATTTGACAGCAACTATCTATTCTTATTATCCCCCCTCAATATTACTCATGTTTGTGTGACCTATTACAGGTTAAATTTAAAAAAATAAAATGTTTAACAAGTGTTGCGATTGACCCCTATCAGCGGGGTGATTCGGAACACCCCTAAATTCTTATATATGAGTGATTCCATACCAACTCACCGAATGGGGGTCGCACGACCGACTCGGATTTTCTTTTAATTTGGCACACATGTTGATCATATAGAGGCATGGAAAAGTCCAAATTGTTAGGTTCCTGCTCCACTTATTTTCTGAGATACATGTCCTCAAAGTTTGTCCGCCACGTCAAAATATTAAAAAAGTGATGTTATTTAATCATTTTTTATAAAAAATCGTACTCATGCAAAATAAAAGTGTTAGATATCTATGGAAACTAGTTACTCCAGGCATTTAGAAAAAAAATACTAGAATGTTCATAATGAAAATTGCTAAGGTACAGGGCTCTTTGAAGTTGTAATCACAAAAACTCGATTTTGCCGATTTTGCTAAAATTGAGGAATTTGTTCCAAAAAAAGGAAGACATAACCAAAGGTTTACTCACTTTCTGGTAGTGTACAGATGTTTACTATAAATGGTTACACAATGCATAACTTTGATTTCTCACTCCTTCTTGGAAATATATTAGCTTAAAGATAAGCCATAAGGCAAAAAATGCGTTTTTGGCCATCTTGGCAGCCATTTTTCTCATAAAGGGGGAGCAGTAGAAACTTTAATTTTTTTTTAAACAAGCCACTGATATGTTAGCTATTCACAGGAAAAGAGTTTACTTTTGGTTATTTCCTCCATTAAGAGATATCCTGCTGACAGTATATGCATGTTTTTAGCGACGACCATATGCTTTTGTTCCCCCTCTCATGGACTTAAAATTAATTAAACCAAAAAATAATGATATATTTATTAATAGCTGTATTATCTACCCAATATGTCATGAAGTTTAATTTATTAAATCATTGAACAATAAATTAGATAATTGATGAAAACAAGAAATAGTATTTCTCTGATGCCTGAGCATTATGCATTCATAATTATAAAGCACTAAATACTTTCTTGAGAAATTAATTAACATAAAGGAGCTCTAAATATTTATATTATAAGCAATACCCAATCTTGTGATTGGGATACTCCTGTTTTTAATTGAAGAATTTCTTGAATATCACATGAATATCAGGAAAATAAATGAGGTCTTTTCGTTTGATGTAGGATATTTTATGATAAATTTCATTTGATGGGCTACTAACTGAGCATGGTGATAAAGAGCTATTAATTTCAGCATCGAATTCCATTTTACCTTATTAACAGTTAAATATTTACAAAATAATTAAATAAATAATTTAATATAAAGCCATGCTTGAAGAATTAAAATTAGTGCAACTAATTTATTCCCATACTGATCTTTACAAAACTGACATGTGTTGAGCACTGATAAGAACTGACAAGAATAAGTTTACTCACTAAAATACTAGTTCACAGATACTATAAAGCGTACATTCTATTTTCTATAAAATAATACTGCAACAAAGAACAAGGGTATAAAGGGGTAGGTATTAAAGAATTTCTTGAAAAATCAATTAAAATAAAGGAGCTTCGAATATTTATCTCATAGGCAATACCCAATCTTGTGATTGGATGTTCCTGATTAATGGCTATAAACAGGAGGATACCCTTGTTCTTTGTTGCAGTATTATTTTGTAGAAAATAGAATGTATGCTTTATAGTATCTGTGAACTAATATTTTAGTGAGTAAACTTTTTCTTGTCAGTTCTTATCAGTGCTCAACGCATGTCAATTTTGTAAAGATCAGTATGGGAATAAATTAGTTGCACTCATTTTAATTCTTCAAGCATGGCTTTATATTAAATTATTTATTTAATTATTTTGTAAATATTTAACTGTTAATAAGGTAAAATGGAATTCGATGCTGAAATTAATAGCTCTTTATCACCATGCTCAGTTAGTAGCCCATCAAATGAAATTTTTTCATAAAATATCCTACATCAAACGAAAAGACCTCATTTATTTTCCTGATATTCATGTGATATTCAAGAAATTCTTCAATTAAAAACAGGAGTATCCCAATCATAAGATTGGGTATTGCTTATAATATAAATATTTAGAGCTCCTTTGTGTTAATTAATTTCTCAAGAAAGTATTTAGTGCTTTATAATTATGAATGCATAATGCTCAGGCATCAGAGAAATACTATTTCTTGTTTTCATCAATTATCTAATTTATTGTTCAATGATTTAATAAATTAAACTTTATGACATATTGGGTAGATAATACAGCTATTAATAAATATATCATTATTTTTTGGTTTAATTAATTTTAAGTCCATGAGAGGGCGAACAAAAGCATATGGTCGTCGCGAAAAACATGCATATACTGTCAGCAGGATATCTCTTAATGGGAGAAATAACCAAAAGTAAACTCTTTTCCTGTGAATAGCTAACATATCAGTGGCTTGTTTTAAAAAAAAATTAAAGTTTCTACTGCTCCCCCTTTATGAGAAAAATGGCTGCCAAGATGGCCAAAAACGCATTTTTTGCCTTATGGCTTATCTTTAAGCTAATATATTTCCAAGAAGGAGTGAGAAATCAAAGTTATGCATTGTGTAACCATTTATAGTAAACATCTGTACACTACCAGAAAGTGAGTAAACCTTTGGTTATGTCTTACTTTTTTTGGAATAAATTCCTCAATTTTAGCAAAATCGGGAAAATCAAATTTTTGTGATGGCAACTTCTAAGAGTGCTGTACCTTAACATTTTCCGTTATAAACATTGCCATATTTTTTTTCTGAATGCCAGGAGTAACTAGTTTCCGTAGATATCAAACACTTTCATATTGCATGAGTAGAAATTTTAAGAAAAAAATATTAAAAAACATCAATTTTTTGGTATTTTGAAGGTCCGGACAAACTTCGAGAACCCGTATCTCGGGAAATAAGTGGAGCAGGTAACTTTCCTTTTGGGCTTTTTCATACCTCTATACCATCAATCTGTGTACCAAATTAAAAAAAAATCCGAGTCGGTCGTGCGACCAACTTTTTTTTTTTTTTCGGTGATTTGGTATGGAATCGCTCATATGTATATACACCGAAGAGCCATTACATTATGACCACCCTGCTAAGAACATGTAGGACCACCTTTAGCACCCAAAACTGCTCAGACCCGTCGTGGCATTGATTCCACAAGGTGCTGATAGGTAGTCTGAGGTATCTGGTACCAAGCGCTCACCAACTGGTCCTGCAATTCCCTCACATTGCGAGGGGGTAGCGTGGCAGCACGAATTTTGTTTAATTTAGAATTTTATCTTCTTAAAAATAAACTATTTGATAACAATTTTCCAAAAAATCTTATTAAAAATGTTTGCTCAAGTATAACCTTTAATTACGACTTTGCTTCACTGTAACTGTTTAACTGTTCAAACGCATAATACCGCTGGAAGAAACCAGTTCAGGATTGCAGTAGTGGACATTTTTTGAGCACGCAGGAACACAGAATGGAAGGAATTAGGATTTGCTTTTTTGGACACGGATTTACTTTTTATTTTATTTCACATTGACAACTGGACTGCCTCTGGATTTGCTGGATATTTTTTTGGTTTTGTCACGCGGAATTTCAGGTGAGATAATTTTATTTTCATAGCAGGCCAGTCCTGTGGGTGGCTGATTTTTGGGAATTTTATTCCTAATCAGTCGAGGCGAAACCCCTGCTTTTAGTTTTAGGTTTTTGTTCTTATGTACAGTTTGCAGACTCGCATTGGTGCTGTTTTGCCTAATGAAGATCTGTAGACTGCATATTTTGAACTTAAACGTCCTCTTTATAGTTTATATTTAACCCCTTCCCGGCTTTTCCCGAGCTGGACTCGGGCAAGTGAAATGTTCCATTCTGGCTCATCCCGAGTGTAGCTCGGGCACTGAAAATTAACACTGCACAACCAGTCTTTCCCGAATTTATTTAAATAGATATTTTTACACTTATTTTTAGGAAATGTTGCATGCGAATGATGCTATTATGTTTAAAAAGATAAGTATGTATGAAAACAAGCATGAAAAAAATTCACATTTTTTGATCCGTAATCCAGAAATTACTCATTTATTTAAATAGATATTTTTACATTTATTTGTAGGAAATGTTGCACACGAATGATGCTATTATGTTTAAAAAGATATGTATTCATGAAAATAAGCATAAAAAAATTGACATTTTTTGATCCGTAATCCCGAAATAAAATGAGCCTGGAAGGGGTTAAATTTTTTGGTATTTTCAACCACTCTTGAATCCCCCACGGCTGATGAGCTCTGGATTCAACTTTTCTCCTTTCATTTCTCCTAATATGCCATTTTCTATTTCATTGTTACTATTTGTGTGTATTATACACTGCTCGACATTGAAAATGCAACACCAAGAAGGAGTGGTCAGAAATTGATGAAATTTGGTAAGAAGACAGAGACAGCATGGAACAATAAGTGATATTTATTTCAAAATAAATAAGCAAAATTTAGAGCGAGGACGGCGTCGGCTCAGCAAGAAGTAGGACCACCGCTGACAGCGATGCACGAAGAAACACGTCTAGGCATGGAGTCAATAAGCCTGTGGATGGTGTCCTGAGGGATGGCACTCCATTCCCTTTCAACCATTTGCCACAGTTCCTCCTCTGAACGAGGCAGTGGCAGGTTCTGCAAACGGCGTCCAATCACGTCCCACACATGTTCGATTGGTGACAAGTCAGGAGAGTATGGTGGCCAGGAAAGCATCTGTACACCTCGTAGAGCATGTTGGCTGATTCGAGCACTGTGAGGCCGGGCGTTATCCTGTTGAAAAATTGCATTTGGCAGACCCTGAAGGTAGGGGATTGCCACCGGCCGCAGTACATTATCTACATATCGTTGGGCCGTCATATTACCCCGAATACGAACTAGATGTGATACGGAATTGTATGCAATAGCGCCCCAAACCATTATGCCACGTTGTCGCGCTGTGGCGCGTTCCAGTTACTGCCGGATTCGATCTTTCTCCACGTCGACGCCACACACGTATGCGATGACTATCGCTGGACAAACAGAAGCGGGATTCATCTGAGAACACTACCGTTTGCCATTCTGCCATCCACGTCGCTCTGGTCCAACACCATTCCAAACGTTGGAGTCTGTGCTGTGAGGTCAATGGCAGTCTTCTTAGCGGGCGCCGTGATTGCAGGCCACGTGCAACCAGTCGACGTGAAATGGTTCTGGTCGACACAGGAACATCCAAGGTACCTTGCACGTGCTGCAGAATCGACGTACAAGTGACTTGCGGGTTCGCCACAGCTTGTCGGTGAATCCGTCGATCCAAGCGGTCTGACGTCACTCTGGCTGCACCTGCACCCCTCAATGTGGCTACATTTCCTCTTTCCAACCATCTCCGACACAGCCGATGCACAGTGCTTGCATCCATGTGGGTATCAGCTGCAATTTGACGTATGGACCAACCTCCCCTTCTCAATCCGATCACCATACCCCTTGTAAAGTCGTCTATATGCTGGAAGTGTCTTCGTTGAGGACGGCGTGGCATTTCCTCCTATCACACGTATCCTTCGAGACAAAAACCAAATTTCTCCGACAATTAGTCTGGCAGAAAAACCAACATGAACATAGCCCACTTTTCAACTTCATTCTCTTATATCTTACTTCACGTGCGTCGGAGAGCTGCGCATTTCATATCATTTGCATAACTCAGTGACGTGCGTCTACGGTAAAATTTGCATGAATTTCTGACCACTCCTTCTTGGTGTTGCATTTTCGATGTCGAGAAGTGTATATATATATATATATATATATATATATGTATATATATATACATATGTATATATATATATGTATATATATATATTTATATGCATATATATATATATATTTATATATATGTATGTATCAGTAGCGAGGCGTGACTTCAAGCGTCAGTCATCGCTAACTTTCAGGTCCCTAAAGAAATATACCAGACCATATGTTTCGCTCAGGGGTGTTTGTGATCAGAAATTTCTGAAAATTTTGGGCTGCCGAAAAGAAAACTTCATTGTCATCGTAACAAAAACGGGAATTTTGAAACTAAGAAAGATGCACGAAAATTCCCGGAAAATTTTTACAATTCAGTTTTTCAATTTAGATTAAAGTAAGCATTAGATGAAAAAGAAACATTAAAATCGCAGTTATTTAGGCAGAGTAGTATTACTTGAAAATAAATAAATCGAGCAAAACAATTTATTTCCGTTAAAGTAGGAAATTCTCCTCACACAAAAAATGAAGTATACTTTAAAATGATAAAAATCATTTATGTTGTTTTCATGAGTTTAAAACTAAATAGTAATTAAAAAATTCAACTTACCTTGTAAAAATCTTGGTACACAGATGCTTCTTTTACAATTTGAAAAGTTCAAGCTTGCTGAAATGCAAAAGCTCGAACGGCAACGAGCACTACTTTTTGTGAAAAACATTTATAATTGAAACTAAAAAGAGAGAGTAAAAAAACTAAACCACGCACACATATATTCGTTTTGAAAGTTCGATGAAGTTCGAAAAAACAAAAAGAAACAGTGTTTCCCCCCATGCAAAATTAGTGTTGCAAACAATATTGTCTTCGACCCGTCGGGCTCATGTTGGCGCCATCGTAAGATAACAATATTTTTCTAACCGCAACCCCTTTTTTTTTTCTTAAATGTGACGCACCGAATTGAAAAAAAAAAGAATGAATGAAACAGGAGAAAAAAAATCTTTACCCCTTCCCATCCAACCCCCACGATCCGCCAAAACTGAGAGTTGACAGTAAAAACAAAATGCTTTGCACATGAAATTTGCGCGGTAATCGCCGATGACTCGGTACTATATCTGAGGGAAGCTGTGAAAGAATCTGATTGGCTGAAATGGCTGACAAGCGAAAAAAATTGCGCGCGCACACACGAAACCGATGCGGTATTTTTACAGATGACCTAAGTTCACGCCTTATCGTTTACTCAACAGATGGCAGCACTAAAATAAAATTATTCGGAATATTAAATGATCCGAAAAAATAATCTGAAAATAAAATTTTAATTAATTTTTCCAGTACAAGAATAGTAATTAATTCTTCCAGTACAAGACGAGGTTTGCCTTCAGGTCATCGGCGAATCGTACGATGACTTGAGGCCTCGCTACTGGTATGTATGTATATATATATATATATATATATATATATATATATATATATATATATATATATGTATATATATATATATATATATATATATATATATATATAGATATATATATATATACATTTATATATATACATATATATATATACATTTATATATATACATATATATATATATATATACATTTTAAATATTTTTTCATGAAATTATTATTTTTATTATTAATAAAGTAGTTTAGTTTATATTCTTATTTCATATTTTTTCGGTTAAAATTAGCATAAGGTCATAATTATTAAGGAAAACTATATGTATCAATTTCTAAAGGAAAATGTAATTTGAAATTCAATAATATAGTGTAATGCTCATGGCGAATTCAATGTGAATATAAATAAATGCATGATAAAAATAGTCACGGGTCACATTTACCCCAACAGGAGGGGCAAGTGCGACCCTAATAGGAAGTGCCATAAAACAGATCACAAAACTTCTGCTTGTGGTTTAGTTGACATATTATACGCTTGAAAATCTTTAAAAAGGACTTGAAGATGAAACTTAAAAATGAGGTTATGTAAGAGCAGCATCCTTAAGAATGTGAACTTATAAAACTTGGGTATACACTTTCCCCAACTCATCCTATGTAAGAATTAATTACTCACCCCACTGTCTTTGATTTTCTTATTTTCATCATCACTGTCACTTGGACCAGCCAATGCCAAAACCTTAGTAAATACACCAAGGCGAGCGAAGTGATCTAAATATATTTCTCTTCCTTTCAGCATTAAATCATGAATAACATTTAAGGTCTGCAGCAATACATCATCTTCTTCCTAAAAACAAAACCATTAATGAGTCAAAATTATTTCAGTAAACTTAAACATGTTATTTTTTTTAATAAATGTAAAGCAGAATGTGAAAAAAATGACTGATTGCCAGCAACAAAAGAGGGTTTTTTTTCTGGTATGATTACAGATTGACATTATTTCACGCTTCCAGAACTACTCTATTATCTGTTAGCTATGTCTTCCCAAGATTAAAGTCCTTTTTTATGCAAATAAAATGCTTCAGTTTATTGATTCATTTCATTTATTATTTTTTTTTCAAAACATTTATTAATAGACAATTAAAATAACATTACTTTTGTATAACTTACTTTAAAATAACACTTAAAAAGACACCAAAAAATGCAGTGCATTTTTAACTATCAAAATTATCAAATATGATAGTCTCATGAAACTCCAATATTGACCACCCAGTCATCAGCAGCTCTTACATTACTATGACAAATATACATGCTCAGAGACCGCGCTAAGGATTTTAAGTTGTTAGCCAGTAAATAAGCCAAATTTCAAAAGTCTTAGCCAAACTTCGAGAGTTTTAATCAAAGAATTTTAATTGTTTGTTTTTTTAATGTAATAAGTGTATTTTTGCCCCAAGTGAAAATTTCTGACAATTTTCCATTCGCCAATACTTTAGCCAAATCAGAATTTTTTTCGCCGAATTTTCTATTTTATAGCATTTGGCGAGGTGGCGAACGCTTAGCGCGGCCCCTGCATGCTTATGACTTATGACTAACACCTTCAAAAAGCTTGTAAGGATATGCAAAACATAAAATTTCAAATTGTTTCAGTTAGGTATTTCCAAATTATTTTTAAAATCTATTTATTTCACCCAAAACTTAAAAGACTTAACAGTTAAAATTTTCATAACTGAACACAAAATATGAGATTATAAAAATTTTTAAAGGGGGAAAGTTAACAAGTAATATGAACATATTAAAAAATACTGTAGTGCCTCCTTTAAGGGACAGTGCTGGTCCCAGTCCCTTTGAATAAGAACCTTCATCATGGTTGCAAGTTAATATAGCTGAAAACTGCGAAATTTGGTTACTAGCCAGAGGAGGGTAGACTAGATTTTATTAGCAGACACTTTAGTTAATAGCCACATTTTAAAACTAAATATGCTTCAAATTTCCTCGATAGTAAAAAAAAAGTATTATCATAACATCGCTCATGTGCAAAAAAAGTGACAAAACTTGAAAACAAAATTTTAAAGAGAAAAAAAACTTTTTTTACAGCCCAAAACGAGGAAGAAGTTCAGTTTTTGAGCATTTGTCAATCATTTTGCAAACCATAGGGACTTTTACTACTTTTTCCCTGTTATTAGCAATACCCCTAACTGCTAGACATTTTAAAATCAACCGGAAATTATTTGTTTTGAGTTGTGTGACTTTTTTTTGCGCTTGAGTGATATATCAGTTTTCCGTAACCTTCATGAGCATATCCTAGAAGATATATGCAAAATGCATATCATTCATTTTATAACTGACCGGTAACAGATTAAAATCTTGTACGACAGGTTTTCACTTATTTCAGATTTTAAGAAAAATTGAATTTGTGTTTACACTTCATAAACTTGATTGCATATATAATATCAAGAAGGCTATGGAAGGCTATCTATCAACTCCAAAAACAACAGATTTTAACTTTAATTTGTCATTGTCCACAGATCAATTTAAAAGAGAAAGAAAATATTTAACAGATAGCAGCATGACAATTTGTCTTTCATGAATACTCGGAACAGCTGTATGTTTGAAAAACAACAAATCTCAATTATTGAAAATTCCTAAAAATGTTAAACTTTTTCTTTTTCACAAAAATTAGATAGCAGCAATCTTCTGAAAATTATTAAAAATTATTTTCAAGATCATCTTAGTTTATTTTTAATGAGTGGTTTTCTCTTTCAACATATTCAAATTTTAAAATCTTCAGAAATTTCCGACTTTTCATGGCATCATATCTAGTTTAAACTAATAGAATTCTTAACTTTCTACATTGCTTAACACCAAATTTTGATTTTTCCAAAACATATTACTTACCTCACTATCCAGAACACTTGATATAACTTCTGTCAAAAGTGTAGCAAAATTCTTAGCCCCAACATCAGAGTTAGAAAATTCGACCAACAAATTTGAATTGATATAATGAATCATTTTTCTAATGAGATTTAAACTTGCTTTCCTGTACATCACAAAAAAGGAATATGTTAAATTATAATCAAAATATACATGAGGAGATCTTAATTCAGAAAAAGTAGAATTATGCAAAAAGAAACTACGAATAGAGTTGGATATGACGAGAGTTTTTTTGTGGGACAAGTGAATATTAAGACCTATCATTCCGGTACAATTTCTTTACATGCTGGTAAAATAAGTACCACACCAATGATGCGTATTTTCATTTTTTCTATTTAACTACTCTTGGCAAATAAACTACAGTTAGAGTAAAGCTAAATGGGAAGCCCTAAAAAGGTTAAAAGAACACAATCACAGCGGTGCAAGTGATACACTTGAAATTAATCAAGATTTTTATGGAAAAATAATAATAAAAAAATAATAATAATTATGAAATGCTAAGCACATAAGAATAAAATATTAAAAAATAAACAAATAAATAATCTTATTTTTCAAGCTCATTTAATTCCAATAAAAAGTAAATACTTTTCTTCTTAATACTTCCATATAGCATTTTGGTCAAGGATCATCAGCTCTGTGATTGTTATTGCTAAAACACTATGTTACCACAGGCTCCAGGTCCCAATCTTTCAGGAGTAATCCAATTAAGTTAGTTATTTTTACATTAGAAATGTTTCTGACCATCAATTTTTCTTTTCTTTGTTTTCGAACAAATTGCATGCATGACGCTTAAGATTTTTCAGCTTCAGCAGAGCTTACAGTGATGGTTTGAAGAGATTTTTGATTTTCTAGGTACCTTTAGGAATAATAATATTCATTTAGAAGTTTTTTAAATTTATTTAATTGTTAAATTTTGTGTGTGTGTATATATACACTGAAGTGACAAAAGTCATGGGATACCTCTTAATATCGTGTCGGCCCTCCTTTTGCCCGGCGAAGTGCAACAACTCGACGTGGCATGGACTCAACAAGTCGTTGGAAGTCTTCTGCAGGAATATTGAGCCATGCTGTCTCGATAGACGTCCATAATTGTGAAAGCGTTGATGGGGCAGGATTTTGGGCACGAACAGACCTCTCGATGGTGTCCCATAAATGCTCAATGGGATTCATGTCGGGCGATCTAGGTGGCCAAATCATTCGTTGGAATTGTCCAGAATTTTCTTCAAACCAATTGCGAACAGTTGTGGCCCGGTGACATGGCGCATTGTCATCCATAAAAATCCCATCGTTGTTTGGGTACATGAAGTCCATGAATGGCTGCAAGTGATCTCCAAGTAGCTGCACATAAGCATTTCCAGTCAATGTTCGGTCCAGTCGCACTAGAGGACCAAGTCCATGCCATGAAAAAACAGCCCACACCATTACGGAGCCACCACCAGCTTGAACAGTGCCTTGCTGACAGTTTGGGTCCATGGCTTCGTGGGGTCTGCGCCACACTCGAACCCTACCATCGGCTCTTACCAGCTGAAATCGTGACTCATCGGACCAGGCCACGGTTTTCCATTCATCTAGGGACCAACCGATATGCTCACGTGCCCACGAGAGTCGCTGCAAGCGATGTCGTTCTGTCAGTAAAGGCACTCGAGTCGGTCTTCTGCTGGAATAGCCCAAGAAATCCAAATTTCTCCGCACAGTTCTAGCAGACACGTCCATTGTACGTCCCACATTGATTTCTACGGTGATTTGACGCAGTGTTGCTTGTCTGTTAGAATTTACGACTCTTTGCAGACGTCGCCGGTCTCGATCTTTAAGTGCAGGCGGTCGACCACTGCGCTGTCCATGGTGGGATGTTATGCCTGAAATTTCATACTCTCGGCACACTCTTGACACAGTGGATCTGGGAATGTTGAATTCTCTAACGATTTCCGAAATGGCATGACCCATGCGTCTAGCTCCAACTAACATTCCGCGTTCAAAGTCTGTTAATTCACGTCGTGCGGTCATCATCACGTTAAAACCTCTTCACATGAATAACTTGAACAGAAATGAAAGCTCTGTAAAAGCACTGCGCATTTATACCTGTTCTATGCGATGCTACTGCCATCTGAAAATTTGCATATTGCTATCCCATGACTTTTGTCACTTCAGTGTATATATATATATATATGTATATATATATATATATATATACATATATATATATATATATATATACACACACACATACAAATGATTCAAATTTTCAAAAGTGTACTGAAATGTCAGCACAAAGCCACTAAGAACAATAGCAGTACCAGCATAATCACTAAAAACAAAGAACGAAACGGCGAACCAAGGACTGGCACGTCATGAGGGGGAAGAATCGCTTTTTGAACTTTTTTGGTCTTTGATTTTTTACTTTGTTTCATGCTTTTCTATTGTTATTTTACTCATTCATGTTTCATTTTTTTAAGGCTCTGGGGGAAAGTGACATGTCTTCGGGACCTTCCCTTATGTCAGATAAAAAGGGCCTTGCTAACCAGGGATCTGGTCTTCCCCCTGATGAGGTGCCAGTCCTTGGTTTGCCATTTCATTCCTTGTTTTTTATGATATATGTATATAA
Organism: Uloborus plumipes; assembly: GCA_038373865.1. NCBI lineage: Eukaryota > Metazoa > Arthropoda > Arachnida > Araneae > Uloboridae > Uloborus > Uloborus plumipes. The sequence continues at coordinate 55,077 of JAXGGA010001205.1, read as the reverse complement.
ATATATGTGTATAAAAAAAAGTGTTTATGTGTAAGAAGAAAAGTAATCATAAAGTACTCAACGACAATTTTGTTACCTTTCAGAACAGCATATTTTTAGTGTACAATCAAAGTTAAATTACAAAAGTTCGGTAAATAATCGAAGGAAAACTAACCTGACTGAACGAACCATAGACCTTTGATAAAGCTGACAAAATACTGGTAAAAGCTGCTGCAGGTATAACGGAGCCATTTCAGGGTCACCTTTAGGCTCACTTTCATGGTCATGATCTTGCTTTCTATCACCTAGTTTTGAGCTTTCTGCAACTGGACACATCCACTCTCCTGAAATATTGATATGCTTTTAAAACAGATACAGGTTATGTGAAGATTTTGCATCATGTTTTTTACAAAGTAAATAAAAATAATTTTCACACAACTTTAGCACATCCAGCAAGAAATAAGTCATTGAATGAACAAAATAAAGCTTTCACTGAATGATGTTGTCACATCTAGTTTTTACATTTAATTCATGCATTTAAAATTATACATATCCTTGCTTCAATATATAATGTAAAGGAGTTAATAAAAGTTCTAATAAAACTACTTATGCAAGTAAATGTCAATGTGAGCACCCCATGGAGTTCAAAGAATGTCAAAATGCCATTAAAATTAATAATTATTTACACATAGTATTTTACATTTGTGCCATTGTTCCCCCCCCCCCCCCATGTTACTCTACCATTTTTTCTACCAAGGTTAAATTGTTGACAGAGTGGCTATAGCACTAGTTGAAGATAGTGAACCACTTTTTATCATGATCACAGCAGTGTCGTTGCAGTGTCCCAGCAAAGAAACTACATCTATACAATGTATCTTTGACTGCAAACTGTAACTGAGCACACGTTAAATAGCAAGAGTTGAAATGTCACCTGAAAATTCTATGAGCTCTTTAGCTCACATTGAAAATTACTACAAAAAATAAATTTCATTAAACCCCAGTTATTACACTATATGAAAACAAAAATATAAATAATAACATTAAGTTTGTAAAATGTGAATGATTTCACAACCATCCTATTAATTTTTTGAAAAAGATTAGCTTCAACTTATAAAAAAGATTCTAGACAATTTAACAGTACACTACCAAATTATGTTTTTGTGTTTAAAAGTTAAGGATTAAGCCTCACCAGGAGACTGTAGAATCGCAGCAACTTCTCTATGCCCTTCATCATTTCTTTCTCTTGCTTTGTCTAAAGGAGTCTTGCCATCTTCATCTCGTAAATCAGGATTAGCACCATGCCTCAATAAGACCTTCAAAATATATATTTACTAATCATGCTTACTCAAAGCATTAGAAGCTTGAAGCACTAATTTATAAAATATTTAAAAAAAACTTACACATACACACAGAAATAAACATAAGTACTGTGGAACCTCGATTTTACATTTTCTGTACGACCAGTGAAAAAAAACGCACAAAGCGGAAAAATATAAAATCGGGGAAGAGTTTAAAATTTAAGGATATTGTTTAAAGATTGACGCTTTTCTTGTGGCTTGGAAGGGAAAATGTGTAATCTTTTTTTGCTTTCTGTTCCCGAGTATAATTTCATTTATAAATTGTTCTAACTTAGAATTTTTTCAAATTTGCTTCTAGGTTGGTATATGTAGAAAAAAATATTTTAGAGTTTTTATGCTTTAAGTTTGCTTAATCAGCTGTGGGGACAACCTACATTATTTCTTCTTTGTCTTCATCATTTAATCACTATCATCAGAAGCAGGTATTAAATCCGATATTGAAAGCATTCCTGATTTGATAGAGGATACTTGCGATACAGCCTTGTGGAAGAATTTCAAGAAAACGAGTGTCAGAAGCTCTGGTCCCTTGTTGTTGTGAAGGAAGATCAGACTATCTGAGGAAGCCTCTCTCACAAAGGACCATAACACCAAACAAAAGAATTTTCACACTCACAAGGGTTTGAACTCACCATCTTCAGATTATTTGCACAACATTCTAACCAACTGAACCACTGTGCTTCTCTTGCAGAATGCTATGCATTAAAGTAATGATTAACAAAAACAGAATAAATTGGTTTTTTCAACAAAACCAAACTATGAATTGCCTCTAGTTTTTGCAGAAACCGGTGGAAAAAAATCTTTAAAATGATACTTTACATTTGATATTTAATGAATTATTGAAGAAATTATGGTGTTGTAACAAAAAAAAACTTTTGAAAAAAAAAATATTTCGCTGCAGAAATTCACTCATATTTTACAAAGAGCATGAATTTTGCTTTAAAAAAGATAAAAAGAAATATATGATAGAATATTCAAACTTATTTTACCTTTGCTACCCCTGGTCGTCCAAAACAAGCAGCATAATGCAAAGATGATGATCTTTGGCCTTTATTAACATCAGCACCACGATCACACAGAAACTCAACCATTTCTTGAGTTCCAAAAGCAGATGCCCAGTTAAGCAAGGTTTGCCCAACATCATCCATAAAATTGACTTCAATACCTAAATAACATTGTCAATCAAGTTTTACTAGCTCAAAATCAATACTTGCATAAGTAATAAAGAAATGTCTTGTTAGTACACAACTTTCTCTAATGCAAAAAAAATATTAAAAAAATCCTGCCTGTTCAGACTCAACTATAAAAGGATGTTTAGTAAAAAAATTCTTAACAAATATTTTCAAATAAAATGTTACTAATATAGCGCAGTAAATCTTTTCTAATAATATATTACAAACATAAAAATTTTTCCTTAACTAATTCTTTAACCCTTCACTGCACCATGCGCAAGATATGGCTCAAACCAAAAACACTCTATACTTTTCTATGAGTTTTAAATGCAGTCAAACTGAGCTATGTGCCACTTCTAGAATGTTGTTACAACAGTTCATTGTAAATTTTAAGCCCTAAATGACTGTATTAATCAGCTATTACATTTCTTGTTTTTTAAAGTAAGCATGACTGCATTGCAGTAAAAAGTGTGCACTTGTCTTTGGATTTCCACTATAAAAATTTAGAGAAAGAACCTGATAAAATTTCAGGTAGGTTTTTGAACCTACTAATTTCATTTGCAATACCTTAGAACATAAATATTTGCATACAACTTTTTAAAATGATGTCTCTTTGAATGTGCCAGATGAGGAACAAAGAACAGAAAGGAGCCAATTCTTTCTTGGAAGTGACTAGACAAAAGATATTGTCTATAGAATAAATACTAGCTATTTTATTAGGATCAAATACAGATTATGAGACTTATGGTCTATTAGGTGATAGTTGGGAGGATTCAACTTATAAACCATTGAAAAAAAAATTATTCTATATCGTCAGAAGAAGAAATTTTCGAATCAACTATACAAGCTGCAATAAAGAACATAGATAAATCTTCTGTTTTTGTGCTTTAGTGTAGAACATGTAGCTCAAACTTAAAATTGAGATAAATTTTGAACTACATGAAATGATAACAGAAGAATAAATTTTATATCTACAAGCTGAAAATTTTAAAGATTTATTTATTTTTAATTTTTCCTGAATTCAGGGCTATTAAAACATATCTCATGATATTTTTCATGAAAATATGAAATAGGTGCAGTGAAGGGTTGTTTGCAGAATGTAACAACTTCAGCTTTCAAAAACATTGCAGATTTTTCATAAATTCAGGAAATGATAGTTGATTTCAAATGCAAGTTTCTTTTTCTTGGGAGGAAGGGTTGGGAGGAAGCTTCAATTCATATTATCAGGGATGAAAACAGCCCAAAGTCAAAAAAGAGGAAAAATTGTGCGGCTCAACGTTTGGATCGATTTTTTGAAAATCATTATGCAAAATTAGTCACGCGATATTTCATTTTAATTGTACCGTGAAATCAAACATAAAAACGGAAGATGGAAGGCTTTTATTTTTAAAACCTCTTTTTTGCTCATTTCCTATTTCTATATTTATAAGTCATAAAACAATGCAAAAAAAAGGGGGGGGGTAATTTAAATGAATTAGACAATTGTATCTCAATAAATAAATTCTCTAATTTATATTGCATGGTCCAAAGTTATTTTGATACATTTTAAAGATCAAAATGATTTTTACCATTTTTTTTGACAAAGGTCTCGAATATTTTAGCTGAATTTTCTTTATTTCTACTTTCTACAACGAAAACTTATGTTTTTGGCAGTATGCCAAAATACACTACATAGTTCGCCAATAATTACATTTTATCCTTATGGTTTCAATCTTTCTGCATCCTAAAAATAGTCATCTTTACCTGACGCGATCTTGATTTCTCTTCTCAAGGAAAACATGCAAAGAGCGGCATTAAACTTTCTTAACTATAACGATTTTATAGAACTTTCTATGGTAAATAGGCAGATGAAGATAACTTCGTAGGAAGATAAAACTTTAGACATATGGTTACACCTATAGGTGGCAACTTTTCCGCATATAGGCTAATTAATTGCGATAAACTTTTTTTTTTTCGAGCGTTTTCACTCCACCCTAGTGTACAGTGCTTGAAGTACTTGAGAAAAATGGTCAATCCTCTCCCCTAGTCACTTCAAGAAGAGTAATTAACACAATGCTCATAGAGTACCTCCAGAATCAATGGCATCAATCAAAGCATCAGTATCTTTACTACGAATGCAATCAATGAGTTGACGATGAGTCCTTTCTCCAGCTGTATCAACTCGTCTAAGACTAGATATTCTGGCAGGTGGAGCAGTAGATTGGGATTTAGGCAATGCTTTTCTGCCTTCAAATAAAAGCACCAAGAGCAAGTCAACCAACCTCATTGTGTCTAAGACACACCTACAAACCAAAATATTACAACATGAATACTAATACATAAATTATTTATATATAAGTATAATTTTTTCCCACAAAATAAAGCAACATTTAAACTCAAAAAGAAAATTTGGATTTAAATCATATTAAAGGACTACCTTCCTATGTGATTTATTCAAATAATAAATGTATGAATTTAAGAAAAGAAAAGTATATGATAGTAGTAATGAATTTTCTTTTTATTAGAAAAAAAACAGAGTATCTGGCTAGAAAGTATTTAAATTTTCTATGCTAAGTATTCAAAAATATAATGATCTAGACATTTACTATGATATCACAGCTGACAACTTCATTAAGAGAAAAATCAAGATTTTTGACCAAAATGTTTTTTTTTTTTTTTTTTTTTTTTTTAGCCAAATGTACTGTTGTCAACCTTTTCCTGCATGAAACTAGGATACTAAAATAGTTTCACAAGTACCAAAACACTGAAATAAAGCATTTCATCATTAAAAATATTATGGTAGTTTATTGAAGGGCCTATAAGGGCCTTTCGAGTTGAGCCCGGAGCCCATTGCTGGTCATCATAGCAGTGACAAAAATTAGAATTTTCATCTAGGCATCATAATTACGCTTGGTATAAGTTTCTAGACATTAAAATGAACAACCTAAGTGCTATTTTTAATGAATCATATATATATATATATATATATATATATATATATATATATATATATATATATATATATATATATATATATATATATATGTATATATATATAAAGTAACTCCCTCATCGAATATACCCCCCCCCCCTATTTGTCTAAATAGAAATTAATCTTAAATCCTGAATAAACTTAATCTTTAATCTCGATTATAACCTCCCCCCTCCTGAAATGTATCTGTTTGGTTTTGAAAAGAAGGGGGGTTACTTTCGGGATTTTACAGTATACATATATATATATATATTAACATAAACAAAGTAGTTGAAGAATCATATAGAACAGAAAAATAAACTTCACCACACAGGTCAAAGGCGCCTGTGGCAGCTCTTTGAAACTGGTAGCAGACATAAATTTATATTATTATTAAGACATATTTTTAATTGGAAGTATAAAACTTTGCGAAAAAATCTTGTTAAAAACAGAAGTAAAGAGAAAATTCCCAAAAGACCCTGGGGCCTTCATCAGGGGGGGGGTAGGGAAAAGTGGAGTGAGATGTTTCTAGCAAGTTGCAGGCAGAACACTTAAAAAGATGCAACTTTTAGCCCCCGACATCTCACAAACAAGCATTAGGTCACTGGCAGTCCAATTCATTTATGGGCAATTCCAGGCAACATGGGAACTCGGTGTTAAAAAAAATGTTGAAAAATCGTTTTAATTTTTTTTGGAGGTTCTCTATATTGATTGAAGTTTACAAATTAGAAAAAAGAAACTTCAGGTGAATCATTTTCTTTTTGTAAGAGAGCTTGTTCTATGAGCTCACAATCTTGTAAAAGTCTCTCTCTGCTAGACACAATTTTAAACGAGCATATTTTATTGGTTTAGCCTGTTTCCAAAATTTAATTGCATTTTTTCCTGGCAGATTTATTCGATAAGAAAACAATTATTAACAGTACATTTTGAAATTTATTCTTAAAATAATTTTTTAAGTAGTTTTTAAACCATTAAATTTTGTGTAACGTGAGTCACAAAAACTTAATTTTTTTAATATTTCCAAATTTTATAGCTTATAAATGAAATTTTTTTTCCTGTTTCTCCTACTCATGTACATTACAAAAAAGAATTTATTGGCCAATTTAGAGTTTTTTGCTTTTTTATTCAAAAAATAAGGATGTTTATTTTGTAACGTGAGTCACGCGAAAAGTGAGTTACAGCCAATACCAGCTAATATTAACTTCTTAAAAGTATTTAATGTGCCCTAATGGTATTTTAGGGTCTAAAGAGAGGGTTAGCACTTGTACACACCTACATATAATTAATAATACTGATGAAATTAAATATAATAGCGTAATTCTAATTCTTTTAGTGTTTTATAATCTTTCAATTAGTGCACTGGGTCTCAGTTTTGGCCCTCAGCTTTCCAATGTGTAGCATGTGTGTTTATGCATGCACATATTTTTCTTCCGCATCTAAAAAAGGTTTTTCATTCCAGTAAAAGAAATTTTTAAATATTTAACGAGTAACCGCAGAATGACAGAAAAAGTGCCGAGAAAATTGAAGCAAGAAGGGAAGTACATTGCATGTAAACAGAAACAGTGTCTCTGGATGAAAGAATGTCTAACGAGAAAAGTCGAAAAGCTAAGGATATTGTCTCTAGCAATTCAATATAAGCTGAAAAATAAACATATGAAACTTTCAAAGGAAATTTTGGCTAAGTTCAAACTTCTTAAATATCGCTTCAACAAGTATACAAATATGTAAATACACTAAGGAAGACTTGCCAAAACAAGGAGAAATTCCGTTAATTCACCTCACAGTTAAACTGTAGTAATAAGTGAGTTACTCAATACTCATCCGTAAATATAATATACATTTGAAAAGAAGATTTCAATGTCCACCGAACTCATGCTGAAAAAATTATTTATCCCAAGAAAATCTAAACGAAAATGATTTAAAAAAGTAGCTTGAGCGAGAGAAAAAAAATATATATATATACATATAAAATTGGAACATAAGAGAAATTTTAAAAAGCACGGTCAACATCTCACTTGCTCTTCTTTGAGATGCTTAAAATTTAATTATTCATCAGTAATGGATGAGAAAAGTAAGTACTTTGAAGAGCCTACTTCTGACAGCAGTCAACTAATTTTACAGCCATTATGCAACATTAAATGTTATGATTGGTATCAGATGAAATGTAATGGTGTGTAGAGTATCCTGTAAAAGTTTTCAGATGTATGAATTCAGAATTTGAAGTCAGTACAATGCAGCCACAGAGAAAATACGGGAAGTAGTATAAAAAAAGACAAACATATATTTTGGAAAATTGAATTGATGAATCCACTTTGTGACCGTTCAGAGGGGTTAGATGGCAGCTGCTAAGGAGAATTTTAACCCAAGGTCTATGAGACAAAAATTCGTGCTGCGAAAAATTGGCCGTTAAGAAAGGTGGCCGCTTTGTAAAAGTGACCGCTCAGAGAGGTTTCACTGTATTTAAAACTGATCAACTAAAGAAAACAAGCCATTAAGCATTAATTTTAATTGAATTTAAATGAAGTCTCTCAATAAAATTTTCAAAACAAGATGTAAAGTAAAAGACTAAAACGGAGATGTAACGTGAGTCACGAAACTATGTAACGTGAGTCACTAGGGTGGTCACAAGTAACATGGGGAAATTTTTTTTTCAACTAATCTTTTGCTGCACCCCCCTAAAATGTGCCAATGGGCTAGAAAATGAGATTTGCAAAGTTTTAGCTTAATCGGATAATATTAACACGTGCCGCAAAGAGGGTAAAGTTATGAAAAACAGCGATTTTTAGCCAAAAATTGCAGTTTTTACTCTGTGAAACCAAAACTACTGATCCTAGAAGCTTTATTTTGGTCTCATTTTGTAGGAATTTTTATTTTCTTTAAGTCTAATTTTATTTAAAGTTTCGAAAAAAATTATTAAATACACTGGTCGACAGTGGTTCACTAAGAACAACCAAATTATTATTTTTATTACGTATTCATATAGTTATTTAAATACCTGCAAGTAAAAAAGTCTCACCACGTCTCAATTTTCCGTAATAAAAAAAATAATTTTTTACTATTTTTTATGATTTTCGCACCAAAAGCCTATTTTTGGAGGGAAAAGGAGCAAAATATTGAATCCTAAATTTTTTTGGAGGTGAAGGGAGACTCAAACTCCGAAATCATGACCACCGATAACAAAAAGGGGGGACGAGGGGAGTGTATCCCCTCAAAATATGCAAAAAATCATGAAAAAGTATCTTTTTATTCTGGTTTCTTTAATATGACGTTTTAAATTTTTTTTCTGGTGTAAAATCAGAGTATAAGACCCCCTTCTATTATTCCTATGCCCAAAAAAATTTTCGCGCTGTAAAATAAAATTAAAAAAAAAAAAAAAAAAAAGATCTTAAGACTGACACACGCTTCATCAGTATCACGCATCACGCAGTATCAGAGGGGGCGGGGGGGGGGGGGGGGGCTTTCGGCAAAAAGTGGAGAGTGATGGAGAGGAGAGGGGCTATATTTGGATTTTGGAGATAATTTTACATAAGAACCAGAAAGAATACGCAACCTTTCTGAAGACCTGCGATGTGTCTCGTATTTAGCGTGCGACAGTCATAAAATCGGTTTTTAATTTTTTTTATTTTTTACAGCGCGAAAATTTTTTCGGACGTAGGAATCATAGGAGGGGGTCCTATCCTCTGATTTTACATCGAATTTTTTTTTTAAAACGCCATTTAAAAAAAACAAGAATTAAAAGATCATTTTTGTTGATTTTTTGCTCATTTTTAGGGGGTACACCCCCCTAAGAACCCCTTCTTTATTATTAGTGGTCATGATTTTAAACTTTAAGTCTCTCTTGAAACTTCAAAAAAAATTTGGAGTTAATATTATGATTCTTTCGTCTTGAAAAATGGTGTGTTTGATCTGTTTTTTCAGTTATGTTCAGTACTTTTTAGAAATTCATAACAAAAAAACTGTACGTGCTGCAGCTTTTTTACTATTATTTTTGAATTCTACACTGCAAAATTAGTCAAAAACAGTTAATTTCATCTTTGTTAGGGAAAAAAAGTGAAAATTTGTCGACTAGTGATATTTTTCAGAATTTTCACAAGTCAGGCTGCAACGCAAATCCTCGAAATTGCAAGTAACATGGGGAAATTTTTTTTCAACTAATCTTTTGAGGCTCCCCCCTAAAATGTGCCAATAGACTAGAAAATGAGATTTGAAAAGTTTTAGCTTAATCGGATAATATTAACACGTGCCTCAAAATGGGTAAAGTTACGAAAAACAGCGATTTTTAGCCAAAAATCGTAGTTTTTCCTCTGTAAAACCAAAACTATTCATCTTAGAAGCTTTATTTTGATCTCATTTTGTAGGAAATTTTATTTTCTTTAAGTCTAATTTCATTTAAGGGGTTACAGTACCTTTCTAACAAATTTCTTTAATTTAAGTGAAAGAGTTAATTCTTTGAAATATTTGTTTCTGCACTTGTTTAAAAATCAATAATTTATTTTCAAACATCAAAAATTTTGAAAACTTTTTTTGAAAATTTGAAAAATGTAAGAAAATTTCAGTTTTTTTAAAACCCTAAGGCTTTTTTGTTTTTGCACTAATTTCAAAATTTCTTTTTGCGAAATGATCACAAGGAAAACCTCAACAAATCTGTGCATTCAATTTCTTATATTTTGATTAGAAAATATTTTGTGACCTTTTATGTAAAAAAATCTTAGAAAATTTTGTTCTTCGAGGTTTAACAAACTCTAAAATTTTTTGTAATTTATAAAACGCTTATTCAATGCACAGTTTTGTTAAATATATTATCCTGAGTGCAAAAAATATTGCTTTAAAGTTATATCTTTAATAGAAAAAATTCCTTAGCATTTCTAGTAACATAGAAACACTAAAAACTGATCACCGAGAAAAAGCACTTTAAAGTTTGGCTTTTCCATTAGAACACATAGCATGTATGCCCTAAAGTCACTCATAACTTTTTAAATAATTTAGCTAGAACAATGCTGTTTTTTTCTGAGTGTTTTAAATAACTTTTACTTTTGAAATAAGCAATAAAAATTTTTTTGGTCTTTTGGTCATTTTTGAGGTACTGTAACCCCTTAAAATCTCGAAAAAAATGATTAAATATTTTTCAGAATTTTTCAAGTCAGGCTGCAGCGTAAATCCCCGAAATTGCTTAGAAAAAATAAATCATTAAAATGTAAATTAATAAGTTCTTTTAGTAAATTTGATGAAATCTACGAATAACGTTGACTTTTCAAAGAAAAAACAGCAATATTATTACGAATATATAATAGATTTATGTTTAGAAACTCACAGATAAAATAAATAACTGAGAGTAAAGCTTATGAAATGAGCAGTACAAGCCATAAATGAAGGGCTTGGAGAATGAAGGGGCTAAGTTACATTTTAAAAAATGAACACTCTCTACAATGATAAGCAATAGATACAGGTGAGCAAATAAAACTTGGTAAATCAAACAGTAGATATCAATAGACCAATTTCATTCGCACACTAATGACAAAACCAGAAAACAAAAAAGCTGCAATAACTACAACAATAAAACTTTGAACTTTAATTACTCGCAATTTCTGTTTTATCACTTAATCCTTTCATCTCTTAACTCCTTCAAATACAAAACGCTACTTTCCTCCTTAGCGGTCACAGCTGAATATTAGCTTAAAAATCTCTGCCTTGTTAGGGCTTTCGACCCCCTAGGGAAGTAGAAAACTATGATTTCCCATTATAGAAAGGTGCAATCGCCATCTCTATTGTGGGAGGGCCGAGAAATCATTGACACCCCACAACACTTTATAAATGTAGTATTCATAGTCGTTCGCTTTGCAACTCTTCAAGCAACTAATTTGGGACACAATCCTTGAGATTTAATGGAGAATGGCTCCAACTTCGGTTTCCAGAGATCAACAAGCTTGAATTTAAGACAGAAAGACAATTTTTAATAGCCGCATGTCTCATCAAATCACAGGTTCCAAGTTACCTTCTTATCTTACCTTCTATCTTTAAAACTTGCGTCAAATTAAACTGATGTTCAGAAAAGCTTCAAGCTTCAAGTAACCAAAGGGAGTTCTCATTTTTTTTGAAAAAGCTAAGATGCCAGCCAAACAATCTAAAACCTACGTTACAAACCTAGAAAAACTGTATGATGAGAGGAGAAAGCTGCGATGAATGCTGAGAGATCCAAAAATGCCATTCAAAATCAAAGTGTTAAGGATTTTTCTTTGATAACCACTTTGTTGTTTCTCATCGGGATTCGTAGAACGTATAGTAGCAGCTACAGATGAGACATTAAATCATGACCATCAAATTTAACTTTCAGTAGAAACGTCATACCCTTTTGTAGACAGCAATTTCGTCAACAAAGATTTAATCTTATCAAAACTCCATTTAGGAATTTAGACTTAGAAGGAGCTGTTGTGTATTGGGATAAAAAATCTCATCCAGTTTTTTTTTTATTTAACAAAGACAATTTAGAGGCTAGCAATTTTGATAACTAGTGGTGTTGAAGAACAGATGATAGGTGTTCCCATCCTTAAAAACAGCACGGGCAAGTACGAGTAAGTGTTGTATATTCAGTAGTTGAGCATTAGGGCTCAGATGAAAAAAATTATGTCATGTATTTTGATACCACTGTTGAAAATAGTGGTAGCTTTCAGGAAACCTGCGTTGTTACAGAAATATTTTCCGTATTCAGCATGTTTCTACCGCATTATAGAAGTTGTTTTAAAAGAAGTTTTTAGTTGTAAAATGGAAATACATCTGATGGTCCTCAAGCAAATATTTTTCAAAAATTTCCAGCTGAATGATCTGTGTTCGATAAAAAGCAATTCAAAGCAGGTACAGAAGATGAGAATATTAGAAATAAGCAATTTAGGCGAAAATTGAAACTTTCTTGTTGTGAAATTAAAAAGCTGCAGCCTAGGGACGATTACAATATATACCCCTATAAATCGTGTAAAAATCAATTTTATACTAAAGCTAAAAAAACAGTAAATAGTTTAATGACGTTCCATGACACAGCTGAAAGAGGTGTAAAATTAATTCCAGTTCCTCTTTGACGAAAGACAAAGAGCAACGGTAGCTTTTATTAAAATTAATGCTGTATGCTAAATGCAGGCACAGTTTCCTCATTTATCAAAAGGTATCCCATCCAAGCCATCAGCAACTTAATTTGTATGTAAAGAGTAGTAAAATGATGTTATATAATTTAACAGTATAAGTATAAAGGTGCATTAAAGCTTTTATTGTCATTTTAACTCTTTGTTTCCATCTTAACCCCTTAATTCCTCTATTTTAACACAGAAATTTATTTCATTTATTTCCAAAGTACCGCGAAAATAATTTTTTTAATTGACAAAGTAAATCCAACAATAAGCAAAAAAATGTAATGGAATATTGTAATGCTTTTAGGTTTTGCATGAAAATTTCTTATTTTTGATATACTCTACGATTTAACCTGAAAAATGCCAAATAAATACTTTGGACATGATAGCAAAAATGAATGGGATAGCACTTAACGAGAATTAAATTTCCTACAAAATGAGACCAAAATAAGGTTTCTAAGATGAATAGTTTTGGTTTTACAGAGGAAAAACTACGATTTTTTGGCTAAAAATCGCTGTTTTTCGTAACATTACCTACTTTGAGGCACGTGTTAATATTATCCGATTAGGCTAAAACTTTTCAAATCTCATTTTCTACTCTATTGGCACATTTTAGGGGAGTGCCTCAAAAGATTAGTTGAAAAAAAAATTTCCCCATGTTAGTTGCAATTTCGAGGATTTGCGTTGCAGCCTGACTTGTGAAAATTCTGAAAAATATTTAATCATTTTTTTCTAAACTTTAAATAAGATTAGACTGAAAGAAAATAAAATTTCCTACAAAATGAGACCAAAATAAAGCTTCTAGGATCAGTAGTTTTGGTTTTACAAAGTAAAAACTACAATTTTGGGCTAAAAATCGCTGTTTTTATTAACTTTACCCTCTTTGCGGCACGTGTTAATATTATCCGAAAAAGCTAAAACTTTGCAAATCTCATTTTCTAGCCCATTGGCACATTTTAGGGGGGTGCCGCAAAAGAAATTCGAAAATTGATTTTTTGTGACCTCCCTAGTGAGTCACTCTCAACATATTGATTAACTTAATTAGTGACTGCAGAATGAACTTTATTTTCGTATATATCATAATTTAGAAACATATTTTGTGCCATGAAAAGCAGTTTTTAAATTGTATTGTTCTGAAAGAGCAGGAATCCTAGGTTTTTAATTATCCAAAAAACTTGAGTTCCTTTTTTTGTAACGTGAGTCACGATGCTAAATTAAGGTTGAAACACCATCTATTTCTGTTGAAATTTAAAATGCTGACATCCATAGGTTCTTACTGCATCCCAGATGACTGTCAACAGCTTTATTTAAATCAGGCATGGTTATTTTTTTTATATATATAACATTTACTTTTCTAAAATCACGTCAAATTGTAACGTGAGTCACGTGGAATTGCCCTTATGCATAAACATGAGAGAATACAATTCAAAAGACACCATATATAATCAATAAAATTCAAATAAAACTGACAACATGAAATTACAAGAAATACAAAAACAAGAACTTTCAATCAACACTGTAAGAACTACCCACCTATGGCTTCTTCAATGTGCTACTGATAAGACTGTTTGTCAAATTCGCGGGGTAGCAGTTTTCAATTAAAGTTACAATTAATTGTCTCATTGCTGAGTCTAGATTTTTGATTCCCAAGTTTCACGATACAAAAACCGCGAATTTTGAGCATAAACGTTTTGAAAAGAAGGAAAATCAAATGCACTGGACATTCTTGTGTTGAAAATAGCACGATTGTTATTGTGTTTCACAAAAAGAGGTTCATTTTTGCAGAGGGTTCGATTTTGCGATTGCGATTTTTGTAAAGGGATCGATTTCGCGATTGCGGTTTTCGTAAGGATTCGATTTTGTGATTACAAATTTTGCTATCTGTTGCTTTTATTTTGCAATATAACAAAAAAAATTTGCGATGTAGCCGTATTACATTCTGTTTTAAAAAGATAAAAAACCATCAATCAAAAAATTCGCGAACACGGCAATTCCCGCGCTTTTCGCACCCTCGGTCGTTCACGGTAATTATTTATTATTTATTCCACAATCAAACCATGCAAAAATACAGTAGAATGCATGAGTTTTTACTTCTTTAGCGTCAGTTTAAAATAGTTAGACTGAATCGGAAAAATTTTCTCGTGTTTGAGTGTTTTTTTCCAATAGTTGTTGGGGAAAAATTTTCGGAAATTCAGCGCCGCGTATAAGTCGACCCCCTAACTTTTAACTTCATTTTTTGGACTAAAGTTCTCGACTTATACGCGAGTATATACGGTAATAGGTACAATGAGTTAGGAAAGAAAAACTTCATTGCAATTCAAAACTTTAGGCGTCAAATTTGGCGCTTGGTGTTAGAAATCTAAGGGTCAAATCAAAAATTTTTGTTGTAAAAAGCGACTAACAACCGTTTATTTCTTCCACTGCATCCTGGTAATATTTGTATTTTTTAAAGTAAACTGCATAAAACAGGGACCGCCTTAAGCATTTGTCACCTTGCCAAATGCTATAAAAGCGAAATTCCGGAGAAAAAACTCAGATTTGGCTAAAGTATTAGCGAATGAAAAATTACCTGAAATTTCCACTAGAAACAGAAATATATAAATTATTATTGGAATTATACTAATTGAATATGTTAAAATTAATCTTTGACTAAGACTTTCAAAATTTGGCAAAAACTTTTGAAATTTGACTAATTTACTGGCTAGCAACTTGAAATCCCTAATGCGGGCCCTGATAAAGCCAAAATTAACACCTTTTTATACATATCTTACAACACATTTCATTGCTTTTTTTATTATCTTGCAATGCAACTGAGACCAAAAAGGGAGTTTTTTGTTCGCCATAAAATCATTTAGGGGATCAGGAGGGACCAATACCTTTCCCGGCATTTACAACCATAATATACTTGTGCAAACGTATTAACAAGAACTTTTTATTTCACAAAATATGCATTGAGTGCATACTTAGAAACAAAAAAAGAAAAAAACCTTTGAAATGACATTTCTGCTTAAATAGATCACTAAGCATAATTAGATACAAGTGATTTAACAAAAGTCAACAGCTCAATATATTTATTAAGAACATGTGTGATCGTTTTTCTGCATTTCAAATCTAACTTGGCCTTTGGGAGCAACAGTTAAAGACAAAAATCTTATTGCAGTCAGGTGCAAAGGAAAAGGAGGGGCTGAATGTAGTTTTGAATTGATACAAATTGTCCTTGTCTAATTAAATTTTCTACATACTGTAGTTCACAGCTGGATCACCTTTGAACACATTTGTGAACTTTTACAACAATTTGTGCTTTCATTTTTTTAGCATTAAGTCCTTTATAATATTTTCTTTTACATATCCCAAGGACCAATGCAACATACATAGAAAGTATAAAACATTTTCTTACCTTTCATCACCCTGAACAGCAGATTCTATGGCACTTGGAAGATCTGATCTATGAAGGTCCTGAAATGTTAGGAAAAAAGTATTTACCTAACTTTTTTTTTTCAGTATAAACATAAAAAATGAAAAAAAAAAAGGAGAGTAAGAAAGAAAAAGGCTTGGAGGGTCACTAGGCAAGCAAATGGACTTCTAGATTCAGATTAGAATTTCAAGCTTAAAACGCTTAATAGATAAAAAGTGGAGTCTTTTGACTTACACCAGAGGTGGGTTCTAGATCCCTTGTGTAAGTCAAATTTTCGTGTTGTAAAAAAGGATATGAATATATATGTTTGTGTATGTGTGTGTGTGACTATTTGATGAATAAAATATGTTATTACTTTTTACTAGACGCAAAACTTCTGGAATATTTGAAGCCGTGGAAAAATATCAGTTTGTTGGTATTTTCTGGCAAAAATGGAAAAATTGATTTTTAAGAGTTAAAATGCAGTTTAATAATTACATTTTCTTTCAACACTTAAGAGATGTTAAATACTGAAATGTATATGCCACATATATTATTTTTCCTTTTTAGAAATATGTGCAAAACTATTTAAAAAGCCTTTCTGCTTTATAACTGCCGGTAGACTTCTAAGTTCAAAACACGAAAAATTATTCATTAGTAAAATCAGCAGTTATTTTTTACTATGTTTTAATTAACTTGGTTAGGACTCTGTCTGTTTGGGTAGAATCTCGCAACTTAATTTTCATTCACTTCCTGTGATCCGATTCTTTTGAAATTTTGTATGAAACCTCAGATCCAATGACAATGCAATATTCTGCAATTAAATTAACTAATTAACCATTAATCATGAATTTATTCGGATTTAATCAACATTTTTGCGTGAATCCTTTAATATGCAGATGAAAAAATACTCGCACAAATTAGAATTAAATATCTACAGGAATTCCTAATTTTTCTGCATCGTATAAAATTTTTTCCAATATTTCAAGGTAATAAGAACATGAATTATAATTGTTTTTAACTAATTTCATCCCAAAATGTAGGTGAGTTTTCAATTGAAAATTCATTGCTGATCTTTATCATTGTTGAACAATACTTTTATTTAGATATCTTGAATTTTTAAAGAATGTATCGCAAGTCTTTATCAATATCTCATCAAAGTAAATTAAGGTAATCCAACATTTAATGGCACAAATAATGCAGATTGCTGCAGACACCTGTTTCATGGTTACAAGGAACCCCTTTATCAATGCAAAAAAGTTGGAGCTTTAGGATGAAAAGTCATCTAAAAAAGCAACACGGTGGAACAGAAGACAGTTTGAATAGTAGAAATTAAAAATGAACAAAACAAACAAGACAAAATGACAGCTCGAGCCAAAAGTTATGGTATAATTCTATCTGGGGAAAAAAACTGTTAAGTGATAAATTTCCAAGAAAACCGATAAGCAATACGTATATCTTAGAAAAAATGAAACTGCTTTAACGCTCATTAAAATGTTTAAAATCAACTGCAAAATTTCATACACAATACTAAAAAGCAGAAAATAATTATTTAAATAAAAAATGTTTTTAAATGTTTTTAGAATAGACTAAAAATTATTTTTTTAATTTTTAGTCCATTTCAAACACATAGTAAATTTAGAAAAAAAAAATCAGTAGAGATTTTAAACAAGCCGTTTTTATGTATATATATTTTCAATGTTTATTACATGCATTTACATTCATGTGTTCACTTATGAATTCTCCATTCCAAACTTTTCACAATGGGTACAGTTTGGCATTTTTTAAGACAGGCAAGAAATGCATTTTTATTACATTGCAAAAGTTTACGAAAGAACCTCATTTACTTCTGGGACTTAGAGCATTAAACTTTTCAATTTGACAAATTCTATGAACACATTTTTTTTCTTAGTTTTCCTTCATTTTAGTTCATGAATCAATAGAATAAATGAATTAATACTTCATGAAATGTATTATCTAAAATCAAAACAAATATGCTAAAAATATTAAAGTATTGAAAATTAGTTAAATTACTCAAATAATTTTTCAAATGGGTTTTTCACTAAACGTAAGGAACAAACCATCCATAGTTTAAAAATTTACTTCCAAAAAATCAAGTATCTGAAAAAGTGCACTTAATTTACCATTCACATGTTTATAACTCTTGTACTGTATGGTTATGACAAGGATTGCAATGGCATTTTAATGTATTTCACCTGATAAAACTATGGCAACCTTCGTTGAAATTTTAAAAAGCTTGAAGAAAGGTTCACTTATTACAAGCATAAAAAGAACAAATTTGCACAATAATGTTATAAGTATCATTATATGTGAGGATAGTAAGGCATGAAGGCATTTTATTTTAACTTGCACCTAATATTAAAGGGATTTTTTTTCTTCAAAATGGCAAAAGATGCTGAGAGTTGCTTTTTATGCAAAAAAGTAATAATTAACAAAAGCAAACAAATTAAAGCAAAAAAGTAATTAAAAAGTAATAATTAAGTAAAAAAACTTAAATAATTCAAATTGATTCCATTAGATTTTGTTCAGAAAAGGTTAAACAGGATGTTATAATTTTCTTTAGAGTTAAGTTCATTGTCCCCACGGCGAGGGAAAAGGGTTAAAAGTACAATGTTTCAAAAGCTTGAAACATTTTTAATTTTGTGGTCAAAATCATTCATATGTATTTAACTTTTACACTCCGAAAACTTTGTATTTTCAGCTAATTTTTATGTGCTTTTGATGCCACATGTCGCATTAACTTTAGCATTTTCCAAACTTTTAGAGACAGAGTTACACGTTACATGGGCGAGATATCTCGTCAAGAACTGCAAGGTGGTTAAGATTAAGATATGTTGTACCATTTTATCAGTAGTTAAAATATACAGCATCTTAAGCAAAAATTTTCAGTACAAAAAAAAAAAAAAAAATTTCATTACATCGATCTGCATGTACTAAGTTTTAAAATGATGAAATATATCATCCACAGATTATATACCACTAGGGATTGTCAGGCGATATTTCTCCAACATTCTATAACATTATATTTGCAAATAATAGGCCCAAAAGTATGGTACACGGTACATGTATGCACATTTTGTGGATTATTTATGCTGAAATAACTACCGTAAAATGGGGTGTATAGGAACAGGGGGGTAATTCGTAACAAAACTTCCTGATCATACAAAGAAATTCTTCATAAATATAATGTCGGGTATTTTTTGCAGTTATTTTTTCTTGAAAGGTATTATTATAAGAAATAGGGAAAAAAAAGTTTAGTCATTCTGGCAACAATATTGGCTTCGGTGCAAGCCTGCAAGCAGAACGCTAAAAAACATCAAGATTTCATAGTCTGCAAAACTTTGTATGCAAGTACAGACCCCTTTACATTTCAAATCTCAGAATAGTATTTTTTAATTATGCATATATCTGAGCAACCATATTAGAAGAGACAACATATTTTAATTGTGGCATAAAAATAAAAAATTCTTAATAAAGACATAGAATGAGGATTTGCGGGGTGAATAGGAACACTTTGTTCTGTTGTTCCAATTCAAACTTATTTAAAGGAAACTGTTTGAAATATCAAGATTCTAACCCCACTTCTTCTAGTCAAGGCAAGGACAAGGATTTATTACTGTTTATCCCTTCTCGTGAGCAACTAGATCTTAGAATGACAAAAAAAGTAGCAGATTTAAAAAGAATTTTCTCCAGGAGACTTCTTTTTACTTAAAATACATGGGGGAAAGACACAGACTTAATGTAGCAAAAGTCCAGCACACAGAAAATAATGAATAAGTGGGGAAATCTTACAAAAACCAAAACATAGAGATTTCAAGAAACTAAAGAAAAGGCAGAGTTCATCCCAGAAGATGTTATGAAAAAACTTAAGCCAAGCCACAACTGCTAATTTTAAGGACAAGTACCTATTTGTGGACAACATGAGGGACTTTCACTTATGTTAAATCTTTGTATTTCGATTCAAAAGCATTTCTTAAAATTACTTTTAATTCTTTATAAGTTCAAAATTATTTTGAATTTTGACAAATTATAAACGTTAACTGGTATCGAAATTAAACTTTTATTTGACAGTAGCTATCTGTTCTTATTCTCCCCCATCAATGTTACTCATGTTTGTGAGACCTATTACAAAGTTAAATTGAAAAAAATAAAAATTTTAACAAGTGTTCCGATTAACCCCTATAAAGCAGGGTGATTCGGAACACCCATAATTTCCTATATATATAAATAATAACTGTTCAAACTGTTTTGCCTTTGCTTGGAATATCAAAAGTAAAGCAAGACCGAAGTTTTTACCCAAAAAATCAAATTGAAAAAAAAATCTTTTAACTGCATTTTTTACAATCAAAGCTGAATAGTGTTCTGATTCACCCCATTTTATGGTAGTTACTATTAGCACAAAGTATAGCATTGTAAAGTAAAAAATTATGAAATAATAAATATAATTTAATAGCTTTTTCTGTTTATTCAATATTTTTTAACCTCTATTTCTTCTTTTTTTAATATATTGTCCTGCAATTCACGTTTTTGAACACTCTTTTCTTTTTATATCCTTTTTAACCTGATAAGCAAGAAGTTATCACTCAAGGGGGATCCTGCTTAAGAAGGCTCAAAAAATTGTTTCTTTGGTGGGAATTATTTTAAGATTAAAAAAAAAGCAAGTCTAGCGAACTTTTTTGATTATTAAAAAAATTCCCAAAAAAATTAAACTTTTTGAGCCTTCTAAAGCGAGATCTCCCCCCCCCCCTTAAGCCAGGAAGAAGGTGAGCTGCATGCAAGATACCATCTCTAGCTGCCTCTTTAGCCTAGTTCTGTTCAGCAATATTAATATAGTTTTCACCTTGAATCTCATCAATTTTCAAAGTTTGTGCAAACAAAAAAAAAAACAGCATTCTTATTTTTAAATATTATTTACAACTCTAACAATCAAAGTAGAAATGTATTTTTTATGCAAATACAAGACCTAGAAAAGACAAACCGAAATCTATCATTTTAAATTTCAATGCAGAAAACATCTTAAAACTTTCTTACGTAAGTTATGCTGGGAGAACCTCGAAATAAAGTGGACAGTAAGCTAATTGTAGTTGATATGCTAGAAGATGTTTTAACTTCTGGTGACCCAGGTGATGAAGATGTATTGTTGACAGGGCATAGTAATGTTACGCTATTTAGTTTCACTAATAATCTATTTACAAGGCCATGTTCAGCTAAGGGCGCTGGATCAATTCCTCGACGAGTGAATCTGTCAGCTAATGAAGCAAAGCATCTCAAAGCTCCATCAGAAACCTAAAAAATGAAATAAAACCATGGGTGAAAATACAAAATTTTCAAAGGTCAGAAATTAAAATATCTGTAACTATCGGAAAAAAAATTTCCCAAAAATTACATTAATATTTCACATGCATGAATATTCGGAATCCTTTTAATTTTATTAATAAGAAATTAAAATAAGCAATAATGACATGCAGTCCACATTTGTTACAAGTACTAAGATTAAATAAAAAGTTTTAAAAAACACCCGACCCTGATTGTGAACCTCATATTGAAACAAACTTCACTGGTCAGAAAAAAAAGCCATTTAAATTTAAATATATTTAATACTTTTTGCGAGGACATGTTAAGCATGGAAAAGAAAAGATAATCTTTGCTTACTAAAATTTGCTAGTTGTAAAAGCAGAATAAAGAGGGAAAATTGAAAATCCTTTTCACCCCTGTGCGGTTGGGCAGTAGGGTGTATCGAAAAAAACTTTTTTTCGAAATTCAATTTACTAAGTTGATAAAAAGTTGCCCCTACCTAACCACATATTCCTCAAAAAATTTCAGTCTAATCAGAAATTGTTTAGGTGTTCCGCACAAGGCCTGAAGTTTATGAATTTCTTCAAAAATTTGATTTTTTTCTTTTTTTTTTTTTTTTAATATTAAGAATAAATGTTAAAAATAATTCAAGTTGAAAAATGTACACCGCAAAGTCGGAGGACAAAATTGGGTTTAAAAAAAAGTATATTAAACAACATTTAAATCTCCCACATTTATTCTGAACTTATGTAATTTTCGCCAAAACTAGCATTTTACAAGGCCATGCGGCTTGGTTAAAAACTTGTTAATGAATGGAATCTAACTGAATTAACACTTGAAACTGGGATTCATTTGTGATTTATGTGAAGTAAAAAGTAAAATAATATAAACAGAATCTAAGCCCCTCGCCACACAGTGCCCGCGTTCTATTGGGGCCCCCGTGATGGTAAACGAAATACAGCTCCACTAGCGTAGCTGCTTTAGGATGGCAGAATAACATATCTTTGGTTAAGGAAACAGACTCTAAATTTTTCGGACATGGTGCTCCAGTAAATGGCCCAGGAAAAGAAATTGTAGCTTCAGTTTCACGATTTATGAAAAAAAAAGTTTTATTGATAAAGAACATAAAAGCTATCGGTTGTGATGGCACATCAGTTAACACGGGAAAATCAAATGATTCTATTAGACTTCCAGAAAAGTCTTTAGAACCCTCACTACAAGCCGTGGTATGTTTTCTTCATTTAATGAATTAACACTTAGCGGTTAGAGAGTTAGCGGTGGCTCTTGATAGGCCGACTACTGGACAAAATTCTTTTAGTTGACCTATTGGAGAATTCTAACAATATTGCTAAGATCTACCAGTCATGAACTTTAAGAAAATAGAACGCATTTTACCAGAAGTTGATGTCAACCCAGGTAGCACAAATAACTTTTAAACATTTTATAAACGTTTTTAAGCGGTTGTTACAACGTTAATAACTATTTTACAACCTTTAAAAAATGAAGTGTGCTACTTGGGAAAGAATTGATTCAAAAATACTTATGGGATGTGTCAAAAGCTGTAATGTCTGGCAAATGTTCTCAAAATGTAGCAGAAAGGAACCCTGCAAGCTTTTTTCCCAGGCAAGATGAGTTCTTTACAATGTGGAATGGATAACATTTTGGAGATTTGAATCCAAATTCTTGTTGCAATCTATGGTCTTAAAAAATGCTTAAATGCATGAATAATTTTATGCTGAGATTCGATTGTGAAAAAGCAGAGAGCATAAACCTTTATTATAAATTATGCTAGTTTATTTAACTCTGAACTTGGATCACTACCTGCGATGTATAGCCTCAAAACTTTGCCATCGTGAGCCATCTTACATGGGAAAAGTTTGCAGGGTTCCTTTCTGCTAAATTTTAAGAACATTTGCCAGACATTACAGCTTTTGACACATCCCATAAGTATTTTTGACTCAATTCTTTGACGTCAACTTCTGGTAAAACGCGTTTTATTTTCTTAAAGTTCATGACTGGTAGATCTTACCAATATTGTTAGAATTCTCCAATAGTTCAACTAAAAGAATTTTGTCCAGTAGTCGGTTTATCAAGAGCCCCCGTTAACTTTCTAAGTGGTAATTCATTAAATGAAGAAAACATACCATAGCTTGTAGTGAGGGTTCTAAAGACTTTTCTGGAAGTCTAATAGCATCATTTGATTTTCCAGTGTTAACTGATGTGCCATCACAACCGATAGTTTTTATGTTCTTTATCAATAAAACTTTTTTTTTTCTATAAATCGTGAAAAAAAAGCTACAATTTCTTTTCTTGGGCCATTTACTGGAGAACCATGTCCGAAATATTTAGAGTCTGTTTCCTCAACCAAAGATAGATGTTCTTCTGCCATCCTAAAGCAGCTACGCTAGCGGAGTTGTACTTCATTTACCATCACGAGCCCCGATAGAAACGCGGGCACTGTGTGACGAGGGGCTTAGATTCCGTTTATAGTTTATATTATTTTACTTTTTACTCCACATTAATCACAGATGAGTCCCAGTTTCAAGTGTTATTTCAGTTAGATTCCACATTCATAAACAAGTTTCTAACCAAGCCGCATAGACTTGTAAAATGCTAGTTTTGGTGAAAATTACGTAAGTTCAGAATAAACGTGGGAGATTTAAATGTTGTTTAATATACTCTTTTTCAAACCCAATTTTGTCCTCCGACTATGCGGTACACATTTTTCAACTTGAATTATTTTTAACATTTACTCTTAATATTTAAAAAAAAATTTTAAAAAATCATATTTTTGAAGAAATTCACAAACTTCAGGCCTCGTGCGGAACACCTAAACAATTTCTGATTAGACTGAAATTTTTTGTGGAATATGTGGGTAGGTAGGGGCAACTTTTTATCAACTTAGTAAATTGAATTTCGAAAAAAAGTTTTTTTCGATACACCCTATTGGGCAGTCATAGAGAATTACATGTTAAGTGCACGAGGTATCTCGTCAAGAACCGCAAGGTGGTTAAAATCCTATACTAAAACCAATTAAAATTATTTTAACTGTTAATAAATAGAAACTGACAACACATAAACATTTTAAATCATTGAGTTTCTTTCTTTGTCAGCAAACATTGACATTGGTTTTCAATTGTGTAAATTTAAGGCTTAGACACATTTACTAAGAAAAGTTATATTTTGAGTTCTACATGACATGGAAGTTCCAAACACATTCTATGACATAGAAAAAATTTCTTTATCTTTTGATACTTTTGTTTTAAATTTTAAGCATGTTTTCACTTCAAAAATCACGAAAAACATTTCTAAAGTTTTCAATTAATATCTTTGTTAATTAATGTCATCCGAAGACCCGACCTAGCTAAGAACATTCTCTATAGACACACCTTTCAAACAAAAAAAAAATTTCAAAATCGGTCCATCCGTTTAAGTGCTAGAGTGCCGTAGACAGATACACAGACACATCAAACTTATAACCCCGTTCCTTGCTGTAATGGGGGTTAAAAACCACCTATGTCATGCTAACTAAATTGGTAGGAAACTTTTTTTATGTAGAACTGCGCCATAAAGAAGAAAATGAGAAGGAGTGGGGGGGGGGGGGGGATTACTTTTCAATTGTCCGTTATTAATTGTAGGTGAAAACTTAAAAATTTGGAAAAACTCTTGAAAAAGTATAGCTTGTACTTACTGATTTTGTTGAAAGACACAGTGAAAAGTTCGTTAAAAAATATTTGATTTCTTCGCACATTTGATAATGATCCCAAACAAGAAACAGGTGTTGGACTAGTCAACCCTCATTAATCGTAGATAATCCGTTCAAGACTCTACTGTGAAAAGTGAATTTCAGCAAAATAAGATTCTTTATTTACAAAGGGAATGTTTCCTAGCTGGAACTCAGAATACTTCTTTGCTACCTTTAATTGCATTTTTACAATAATTTGAGCCTTCTATCCATAAAGTAACATTCTTTGGACACCATCGGGACCTCCGTGACAAACGCGCGCTCTTTCCTTTCGCTCGCTTTCTTAGCTCTCCAGGCCAGGAACAACCTAGGTGGCGCACTGAGTGACGTCACGCTAAGCGATCCAAGAAGCGTTTCCAAGACTGCGTTTAAAGAGTTTAATCCAGTTACATTCCAGCAAATTTGGTAGTTTCTCTTTAAAAAACTTTCTTATTGATTTCCAAGAGGATGAAAGCGATGTAACCTTCAATATTGAGTTAAAAGGTATAGATTTTCTCTCGTATTCTGAAGAGCAAATACCTCTAATTCCTGTATTTGTGTACTTATCTGGGTATGTTGCATACAAGATGAAATACAAAGTTACTTGTTCTTCTTGCATAAATCTATTCACTACATACAAAGAAGTCATATTTGAAATCGCTGGTGAATTGACTGAAACATACTTGTTAATGATTGACCGAGGGAATTTAACATATCCTGATGTTGAAATAGTGAAGATTTTTCTTGTTTGTTATAAAGTGTTTAATTTTTTTTAAGTGATGAGTATGAAGTGTTTTTACATGAATCAAATGCAAAAAAGGTTTTAAAAGATTTAATAACAAAAAAAACTGATGAATTGGGTATATGTCTGGGTTTGTGCGATGTTTGTCACCTTTCAAAATTTGACATTGGTGTTAAATTTGTAAATATTTTTCTACATATATTCTTGAACAACTACACGCTTAACAAAATGATTTTTTCTTAAGTTCAAAAAAACGTAAATATGATGTTCTTGCCTCTAGTTCAAATGAAAAATAGCCTCTTTTTTTTTCTTCTTATAAAACATATTATTTATGCTTTTTTACTAAATTTTGTTTATATAGATAGTTTTAAATATATAGATAATATTTTCTAAGGTTTCTTCTCTTAAACCTGTTATAGTATTTTTTGAACAAATATTGTTGGTTATTTCATGTTAATAATTCTAAACGCTTTCAATGAAGTTTATTAAAACCCTTTAGCTAAACAATAGTGTAGTTGTGACCTATTGAATATCCCTTTTTTAACTACTAACTATTGTTAAGAGGCTTACAAAACACAAAAATTCACCATTGCCGAATTTTAAAACACAACGGTTGATTCTTAATGATTTTTTTAAAAACCTACGCGCAAAAAAAGCGCGCCTTGAAACCGAAACCCGTGACGTCGGATGGCAGTAACTTTCAGCCTTTCATCCATAAAAATTTGATTTTTGCTATATTATCGTTTCATTGCGGGATTTTCTCCTTCCGTAATCAATACCTTAAAGTCTACTAATTCACTATTTAAAACTGGATTTATCAAAGAGCAATCCAATGCCTTGCTAGGGGTGATTGTTCTGATATTTTTTGGCGAAATTCGTATTCAAATTTTTAGAACGCATCACTTGGCGAGGAAAAAAAATTACGGCAGTGCAGAGCGAACAACAGTGCGGAAGCCGGAGAAACCGGTTTGTCGCGCTCCTCGCATCTAAAGCTTCTCGCTCTTTCTTCTCCTTAGTAGAAAGTTCAAAAGCGCCAACGAGTGCCCAGTGACGTCACCCCCGCTTGAAATTTAAAAATTATTTTTAAAAAAACTACTTGTCGCAGCGCAAAAATTTTTTCGCCGTTGATGTTTATGTACGTTGCTCTATCATATAAAAATAAAATTGAAAAATCGAAAACTTCCCTATTGCAGCAGAACACTTGTCTTTCAAATGAAACTAACCATAAATGGGATTTACTCAGCTCAAGAGCATATTGATGTTTGACTAACAAATTAATAAAATAAATTTCAAGTACTTTGTCTATTTATTTTCTTACGTCTATGTTTAATATTCTCTTATGTTTTATGTCTATTTATAACATGTAATAATTGATTTTTTTTTTTTTTTTTTGAGTGATGAGACTTTTGTCCTGTTTTCATTATAAAGTATTATTCTGAAGTTTTCTTGGAATTTTACCCTCTTTTCAGAAAATAGATGTATCAAAACTGCGTTTTTTTTTTTTTTTTGTTTTTTTTTAATTACAATCTAAAGTAAACATCCATGAATTTAAACATATCAAGAAAATTCAATTTGCATTTTGAAAGTAAAATTCGCAGCTAGCTGCTTGTAAGCCAACGAAGCAAACGCTCTCCCTTCGATCGCTTAGCGTGAGTCATCCAAACTCAGTTCCGGGCCCGGAAAGAAGGAACGCGCGCGAAAGGAAAGAGCGTGCGCTGGTCACGGAGGTCCCGACACCATACATTGGTATTATCTAATATATTACTCAAAATATGAGAAAATTAACTCTACGTATTAGATATTATTGTAAATATCCCTTTTTCATTACTAGTATTGTGCATTGAACAAACAGTTCTTACACACTATCACTAATCCGTAAAACTGTGTACGTGTTCAGGGCCCAATCCAGGATTTTTATCTTACTACCTATTTTTGTGAATATATTTAATCGTCTTCCTATTTTTGTGAATTTACTACTTCTTGTTCACTATTTTTTCACAGCACATTTTAAGTTATTTAATTTTGGACAAAAACTCATGTCATTGTTACATTTATAATCATCTTCTTAAATAATACAAAAAGAACTTACATTGTCAAAAAAAATTATCAATTGCTAACACCATAAAAAAAAGACTAATACTCAAAAGAAGAAAATAAAAAATAAATAAAAACAAAGTAATAACAGCCTGCAACTTGCAGTCTTTAACGTTTAACATAATAATCTTTTTGTCGGGAACCTCAGTAGCTGGTCAACCTCGTTTTGACATGATTTCAATTAAAAAATCAACTAAATTAAACACTTAATTAATAATGTAGCACATATTCAAAAACTCGCGACGCACATGGTTTGATCGGCGATGTAAACAATGGACGCCTCGGCCGGCGCTTCATTTCAGGTCGTTCCGTTCGACATCGTCTTTAGTAATAACTTCATTTCACAATGCGGAAATGCCGACAGTAGTGGAGCAAAGGAAAACGCATTCAATGGGAAGTCCCCGGAATTTCGTCAAAATACTTCTTTTTCCGACCAGTTTTTTAAACAATCTTTGTGAAGGTACCGGTTTTTATTTAGAATGATTTAAGATGCCGATTTTTTATGTAATTTTTGTGAAGGTGCCGTTTTTATTACTTTATTTTTGTGAAGGTACCGTTTTTATTATTTTATTTTTGTAAAGGTACCGATAAACGGTAGTAAAATCGGCCTGCATTGGGCTCTGGTGTTTGATGATGCAATATGTGCGAAACAGTGACAATATTTATCCCCACCCACTTCTGCCTTCTTTCCCTATTGGAAATAATGCTTATTGTTTGAAAAGCAAGTGATAGGTAAACGTTCTTTACAAACAGTACATTTACCCTCTCTCAATAACAGTGATATACAATCCCCAGTAAGTGCTCAACTATTGATAACAGATAGCAATAGCTGACAATTTCTTCAGTTTTTACAAACCCCCTCCCTCAAAAGACACTACAATGGTCTCATACAAAGAACTATTTATTTAAAATCAATATTTTGTTACTTTTTGAAGGAAAGAGTAAACCCGATTCCATTATAAGAGGACAGTGAATTAGGTTTGAAAAAAGGAAAAAGAAACAATACAGTAAAGCAATGAAAGTCTATGTGCGAAGTGGCAAGGGATAACTGTATTGAAATTTACAATTAGAGCAACGAATGTATTCGTTTATGCCAAGCTCTTGTTGGGAATGTCAAAAGCAAGCTATTCAGAAATATTTGAAAAATGCAAGAAGTTGCATTTTTTAACATAAACCCCGATGGAATAATATTCTCTGGAATATTTTCCTATCAGTACAGAGTATTTGGTACAAACAGCTTATTCATGAATGGTTTTCTTGATTTATTTATAAGTTTTCATCTCCATAAAATAGATATTGAAAAATTAACTTTCCACAATTTCCTCACTTAATGGGTGGTTCTAATGAAAAAATCAAGTGCAAAAATGTTTGGTTGGTCTGAGATTAACCATGATTTGAAAAGTATTGACATTTAAATGGGTAGAAAATTATTGCTAAAAAGCATAATACACTACCATAACACAGCAAGAGTACATAACTACAGGAAATCATTAGTAGGTTTTGGTTTCGTGAAATACGTAAAAGTACTTTTGAAAGTTGAAATCTTCTACGTGGGACCATTGCAAAGCTCACCTCCCAACTAGTGGACAATCTACTAAACATTTCCTCATGGAAGTATTCTTCATGGTGCAAGCATACACTTCTAAGAACAAGCAATAAGATTGCAGTTATATAAATGCTAGATAATTTAAAAGTAGCAGATTGTAAGGGTGGGGGCCCTGCCCCTCCCAAAGGGATAAAAATAATTTAGCAATATCAATTAACATTTTTATGTTTATTTCTTCATAATATAAGTAGAAGTTTTAACTTATTTCTTAAAGCACACACATACACACAAAATATATTGGTGAAATTAAACATAAGCTTTAGCAGTTAGCTGTCCTACCATGGTAAAAAATGTATATATTTACTACCACAATTGAGTAAATTAGTATTTCATACTTCTGTACATTAAAATAGTTTAATTGGCTTTAAAGTCTCTTAAAAGCATTTTAAAGGGACATACCAGGCTTGGTAAGGTTTTGAACATTAAGGTAAAAACCTGGTTTAAACTGTCCTGTCCAAAAGTGTCTAAAACTATATATTTTCACTAAAAATTATATTCTATTAATGACAATCAAAAAGATAAAAAAAATTATCAAAGTTAATATTTTATTAATTAAAATTTTTAAGTCAATTTATTAAATGTGATCATCCAAACATGTATTTAAAAATATATAAAGCTAATAAAGCTGATTCTAAAATAGTTTCACAGAAGTTGTAATTTTTTGTTAAAACTTTCAGTTAGTATGCTTGTCTTTAAATACATATGTTTTTTTTTTTTTTTTTTTGTCCAATTTCTTACATATACATGCAAATTACTGTGTTTAAAATGTAGTGCAATGATTGATTTAAATGCCATAATGAGTTATTTAACTCACAAAAGAAAAATGTAGTTATCAACTATTGAAAAAAAAATGTATTTATGATTCTCTTACAGCTTTGGTGTAGTTTTTCTTTTCTTAATTGTAGTAATGAAATTAATAAAAAATAATCATTGCTCTAGTTTTGAAATATAAGTGCTTAAGTTAGAGTTTATCATCAATATATTACTTTTCAATTCAGATTTAAAATTTTTCTTTTTTTATCTATCACAAAGTTATCTATACAGAAACATATTTAAAAGACCTAAGCATTTTTCTTTTTAAAAATTACATAATAGCAATAGCATTCTTTTAAATTATAAATGAAACTAAAATTACTTACGCTGTGGTTTTGCTAATTTATTTTTTTTTTTTTTGCACTCTTGCATGAAAAAGGTTTTATGTAATAGAGTAATCAGCATTTTTTTTTAATTTTTTGTAACTTTTTTTTTCTTTTTTTGCAATTAAAAATTTTAGAAAAAAAAATCAAATACTTTTTAAATGCAACTAATTAAAATTTATATTTATGTATTACTAATACTGCAGTTAATACAAATTGATTAGATTTTCTGCTTCAGAATACCTTTGGCCAGTTTAAGACTTTTGGACAGTTTTCGATTCTTTTGGACAGTTTAAGCCTGTTTTAGACAGAAAAACCCACCTGTCCTGTCCAAACCCCTAACTCTGGAACATACTAGCAAAAGGTAATTGAGATTAATTCCACAACTGCATTTTATCGAAATAATACCATTAGACAAAAACACAAAACCTCCACCTTCTTTGCACTCTTTTCCGCTTTTTCACAAGAGGTGCAGGTTTCTTGTCCGCCCCTGCATATAGTTATATATACTGTCCAAAATTTTTTCGTACGACCTCCACCGTTTCTGCGCACGCACCAAGTCTCTTCGGACTTTCTCGAAATAGGGGGAAAAGCAACGAGGAAGTAGTAAGCGAACAAAAGCTAAAGGCATCGGGAAGTGCGCATCCTAAACCTATCTCCCCTTTTTCAGATGGAAGCGTCTGTGGCTGCCAGGCGCACAAAACGCAAACAGACAGTAAGTGTGTGTGTATCTGTGTGCATGAATCTTGATCTGAAATCTTATTCCAATTGGTCAAGGGGGTGTAATTATAGAATATCTTGACATAGCATCAATCAGATCTCCTTATTTGTGTGCTTAAGTTCAAGTAATATCACCCCCCCCCCCAGCAGAATGTGGATTCGCTCTCTCTCTCTGAAAATAATTAATACAAAAGTTTAAAAACAAAATTAGCCAGTTGAAAGGGGGGCCAAACTTATACCTATCTTTTAAATGACCTCGCAAAGTTTTGTTTTCCTCGCAAAAGCTTATTTTCACTTTTTTTATTTATAACATTTTTAATATTTTATAACATAAAAAATGAAAGATTAAGGGGAATGGGAGCCTGCAAATTCTAAAATTATAGTTATGCCCTCTGTTGAACAATCTTGCCCCCTCGTCGATCCTTTTCCA
This sequence comes from Uloborus plumipes, assembly GCA_038373865.1. Taxonomy (NCBI): domain Eukaryota; kingdom Metazoa; phylum Arthropoda; class Arachnida; order Araneae; family Uloboridae; genus Uloborus; species Uloborus plumipes. The sequence goes on along the minus strand of JAXGGA010001205.1, from coordinate 23,344 downwards.
GCGCCACCACTGGAAGGGATCCATTGGAATGTTAGTGAGGAGTCTTTTTGAACTGCTTCGATGCAGGTCACTAAAAACTGATTTTGCTCTAGTATAACACTTTTGTAATTTCCTGGAGGGCTGCCATGGAATCTACAAAGAATACTGTTTTAATTGGCATGGATTTATTTAAGCAATTTAAAGCCATTTCGATTGTTTTTAGCTCTGCATTGATGACAGAACAACTTCTGAGAATTGTATGGCTAAGTCTTTGAATCCGACTATCGAAATTTATAGCTTTCACCCATGAATGAAAGCACATAGTAAAATATAGTTTGACTGTTATTGAACGATACATTCAAAAGATTTTTTTCCTTTTCTAGTTTTCACAACTGAAAATGCATGCTAAAATTTAAAAACTTGGCGTTAACTGACATGCATGAAGAATAGGAAATGATTATATAGTTTAAAAGCATACAGATGACACAAGGAGCGAGGGGGAAATATATCAGTTGCATTAAAATATATGTTGCTTAAGTCTTTGAATAAGATTGCAAAAAAACATTGTCAAGATGACACAATAAAATTTGGCAGAAATGTTTTTTTTTTATTTTAAAATCTCTTTCAAATTACGTTTTCCCAAAATAATTAACATCAATCTGATTTTCAATCACTCTAATAATAAATTCAAAATTTACAAACCATATATGTTATTTTGTATTTCGATAATACTTGTACATTACAAACATCGAAAATTAAAAATGAATTTAAACAAATATGATTACTCACATGAGTATCATCATGCTTAAGTAACACTGACAAAGCTTCAACACAGTTGGCTAAACTAGTATCGTGAGGTTCCATTTTTCCACATAGTCGAGAAACTACAGCCATAGCAGAATGTAATGTATCCTTATGGACTAAAGATCCTATGTCTCGTATAAATGACAAAACACAGTTCAGGCCACCAGCATCGAAAACAGCACCAGCTTCCCTGGTACAAATAAGCTCCAACACCTAGCAGATATAATCAATATTGTAAAATCTAATGCAAATAGTCTTATACAAAAATAAACATTTAAAACAATTTAAAAAAAGAAACAAAATATTGTTTACTAGACCTTGTATTATAATACAGTACAGTCTCAAAAATCTGAATCACAAATGTCAATGGTGCTGCTTACTTTAAGGTGTTTTATAAATATTTTAAGGTACATTATTAAATAGCTAAAAAATATATGAGAGGAGAGTGAATTTGAATATATAAAAATATTCAGGGGAAAATAAATTCTAGGGATATGATCAATGTAAAGACAAAAGGTTGTGCTGACAGTTAAAGCAGACATATCAAGTGAAATTTAAAATTTCAAGAGGGCTTGGAATATTTAATTTTAAAAATAATAAAAAAATTAATTAATTATTTATTTATTCTCTAAATCAATTGATTTAAATCATGATTAAAATACCCGATTTAAATCAGTTGATTTAAATATTCAACATCCTGGTAGTACTAATCATTTTATCCTAAGCTATGATTGTTGTCGTCTATTTATGATGCTCTAGTTCTAGAAAAGAAAACAGGCTTCACTCTTGGGGAGGATAGGAGCGGAACTTCCACGCTTGAAGCTTACCATCAATCTATTGGGACCTCTAATAGCCAAGAGTTGACTGTATTCAGAAATTTATACCGTATTACCCCGCATTAGCCGGCATGCCGCAGAATTCAAGGGTAACCAGATTTTCAGTAACCCTTGACTGGTCTTTTCCGGCATGCCGGAAAAACCGAGGTTAGAAAAAAATTGATTTAATACTACAATAATAAATATATGTTCAACTTAATATATTTATATATATATATCTTATAGACAGTTTAATTTTGCAAATATTAATTAACAATATCATTTCTGTTATTATGACAATAAAAATATTAATTATTTTATAAAAAATAATTAAAACTTAACAAACATTTGTAGCCCTAAAATTTATACATTTCAGTTGCATAAAGAATTTACTACAGCTCTTCAATAAATAAATAAAAAATAAACTTACCTCTCTAAAAGGAGCTAAAAATAATTTATTAAAACAAGTTATGAATGAATCGCTGTGACAAGGATTGCTTTTGAATCCATTATTTAATTGGCATATATAACTAGATCCGTAACTAATGACCATCATTAATAACAAATAAAAACGAATTTTATTTCCTATATTGTAAAAAATATTTCCATTCTTGATAAAATAAACCAGATTTTCAGTCTGAAAAATATTCTTTCAGAAATTAGTCATCAGATTCACTTTTAGATCATCAGATTTATTTTTTTCTCCTCAAAGTGGTTTCTTTTTGATTGGAATTGAACCTCGAATTTTGTTGGAAAATGAACCTCGGATTATCCGGCATACCGTAAAATTCGAATTTTCCGGCATGCTGGTCAACCTCTTTTTTCCCGGCATGCCGGCTAATGCGGGGTAATACGGTAATACTCACATTCAAATGCTTTATTGTTTAACTACTTTTTCATGTTCAGTATCCTAGGTGAAAAGATTAACTTTGATAATGCAAGCTCTAAGATGATTTAATTTCCCTATACACCAAAGTATAAATTTATTTTTTTTATAAGCACTGTAAATGCACACACAAAAGAAATGTACTTTCATAAGATCAACTTTTAATTTAAAAACACTGAACAACCTCATAAAAAATGTTTCAATAACAAAAAGTTTCAATCATGTTTTTTATGTATAGATTTTTTTTACACAAATAAAAACTTCAAACAAATCAACTTTTTAGAAAACTTCTTAAATTCAACAGCCTTTTAAATATAAAAAGCTTTATTGAATTGAAATATTTTAAAATAATCAGTTACAACCGCTTGGTTTCAAAAAAATCATTCTGCAGGCCATAACCAAAACCATTTCAACTTGAGAAAAAAAACAGAAACAGTACCTTTATGCACTGCTCAGCAAGATCCTTGCTTGCTCTTGAGGAGACATCAGCAACAACTAATCGACCACAAATTGCTTTGATAGCTCCATCCACAGCTACAATGCGACGGGTGCATTCAGCTGAAACATCCAAGTAATATGTAATTGCACGAGCTGTAACTTCTAGAACATTGTCGGGAGCACATTCGTCCAAAAATATTCTACAAAGAGCTGGTAGGAATGTCCGGGGTGGACAGCTGGAAAGGAAACAAATTATTAAATAAAAAGAATGAAATTAAGATCAGTTTGAAAGTAATTTAAGAGTATCAGTCTAAGAAGGAGCAAATAAATTAAAAGAAAAAAATTATATAATATTGGCATGTTGGTCTGCATTAAGATAACTTTTGTAATAAAATTAATGTTAAATACTATCCACCATTGTAACTAATGTTCTTTTGTGTTTAGCATGAAAAAGCAAACAGGGCTCGCAGTAGACTTTTTCAAAATTTTAGGGGTATTTTAGGAACATTTTGACAAAATTTTAGGAAAATTATAGGGGTAATTTACAATTTTGTTTGACTATAAATAGGTTGCTAACAGTAGTACCCAACAAAACAAACTGAAAATACATTTCATTTTTAAATTCCAACCTTCAAATACTTCCACAAAAAAAAGAGAAAATATTAACATGTTCATAAGCCAGAAGGCTCTTTAAATTGCAGCTGTGCTTTGAAAATTTTCACTTTCAAAAATAGGAATCTCTGAGTTTTTCCAGTTGACCAGCTTCTACGCATAATCATTCTATTCAACAACTACTTCCATAATGTTTTAACTACAGCAGCTTTCTACGGCTGTTTTAAAACGCTATTTCACAAAACAAAGAGAGAATATTCATCATTTAAACTCATCAAAATTTTTATTATCACAACAAATCTAATTTTTTTTTTTTCGCTTCTCCCAAAAAATTTGTTTTTAAGTTTTTTCTTTGTCATTTTTCTTTTTATCTAGTAATACAGCAGTGCCCAGAAAACAGTTCATAAAGCTAACCCGTGCTGACTTTTATGTTCAATGTCACAAATTGAAAACCATCTTGCGTCACCAAATATTTTTTATTAGTAATTTCCTTTTTTCCTCATGTTTTCGAATGTTATGTAAGAAACTAAAAACAATTGATTTTCCATTGCTGGATGACTTTGGAAAATCTTAATGTGTAAAATGTTCTGCATATATCGGTATATATTTATTTTTCAAAATTTTTTTTAACCAAAAACAATGTGTGATAAGAATGCTCATAGTTTGAATATTAAGATGCAACATAATTGACATTTTTGAATGGGTTGGCATAAATGACAAGATTACAAATAATCTATAAACAAAAGAAAATCAAACAAGGTTCAAACAAATAGTAAGAATAAAATTATCAATATCCAAGCGATGAATTTATACAGTAAACTAAAATGAGCGAGTTTTATAGAAGGGGATGCAAACAGATTGTAAAATTCCCAAATAATCAAGCTTAGGAGCGTAAGAAACAGCTCGAAGCAGAAGTCGAAAAACTTTATAGGCAGGTTATGTTTCATTCAGGCAGAGTGGTGAAAGAGCTGTTTTAAAGATTAAATAGTTCGTTTTTAAGAAGAAGAATTTTAAGTTTGTCCCAAGATGAAAAAGAGTGGGAGAAGAGTGTTTTTAAAGAAATATTTTTTGCAAAATGTCTATTTATCACATTAAATATCTAGGGAAAAGTTCGCTTTTGGCTTTAAAATGCTTTTATTAGGGGTGCACAACCTGCGGCCCGCGGGCCAAATGCGGCCCGCCGCGTAGCGATGTGCGGCCCGCGAGTGCATTTAATTTTTCTGTTGAAATAAGACAAAAATAATTTTATTTTGAAAAAAAAAAAATCAGAAAGTTTTTTTTTTAACTCAGAGAGGAAGATGAAGTATAAGGTTTTCCTGGTGGGATTTTTAACTACACACACCGATTAAAACAGTCCAAAATTCGTTTGAAGAAAGATTTCAGGACTTTGTTGGAAAAAAAGAGTGGACCTGAAAATTTCAATTTTCAATTACTAACCAGTGGACAGCAGACCCTTATAGCTTCTTGGTATTGATTCAGCAAATCTAATAATTGTTATAGTAACAACCAAGACAACCAATAAAAAAAAAAATAATAAATAAAAAAAAAAAACGCACCATTTTGAAAAATGTTACATGTATTTTTTTTAATATTCCTTTGCCCAAGATCTACGTTTCCAACTTGAATGGTAAAAATTCTCCTTATTTGACTTTATGTGACAAATGCTTTGCATTTTGGGCATCTTTTCATGTGTTTTTTCGATGCCGCGTGCAAAACGTAATTTGAGAGTTTACATGTAATTTTTCAGCAATCTTTTAGCATCGGCTTTCAGGTTACGATATTTCTTCTTATTTTTGAAGTGGTGGACTTTGCAAATCATACTGAACAAGAATGCAAGCGTATTTTTCAAAACAAATACGATAATTTTTTGTTTAACTATCATTTTTTAATTTTTGCACTGGCCCCGTGGCGAACGGATGTTTTTCGATCAAAAAGACGCAAAAAAAAAAAAAAAAAAGATAAAAGGTTGGAGCTATTGTTAATGAAGCTCTTGAAAGAAATGGAGTTAGTTGCCTTGCTGACCTCTTATATGTGCAAATCAAGTTTCTAATAGTTGAGGGAAAGTACTGGTGCATGCTGATGCCAGGCCCATCATTTTTCAAAATTTTCCAGGGGGCAAAGGATATATGCTCAATGCAAATTACATGACAAAACTTATTCAAAATGAAAAAACAAAAACAAAAAACATGACAATTTCTCAAAGCATGCGAGAGGGGGGGGGGGCAATTACCAGCCCTCCAAATAATGGGCTTGCATGCTGCCCTCCAATGGAGCTCCTGTTACGAATGTGGCCCTTCACTGAAAAAGGTTGTGCACCCCTACTTTTATAATAAGTTCCTCTAAAGAATGTCTGTAAATTTTCTAATTTTTTTAGGAATGCCACAAAATTTTAGTACAATTTTAGGAATTTTAGGAGGTCTGAAATTTTTTAGGAAATTTAGGAATTTTAGGGGGAATGCGAGCCCTGAGCAAAGTTTAAAGATGACTATAACATATTAAAATGTTAGATTGACCAACTTCTACTTTTATACTATTTATGCCAGAGCCATCAACATCTTAACAAAAATCAGCACAGCTTTGGTCTTAAACTTCACTGTTGCTATAACTAGAATTATATTGCTTTCTAATTCATCTAAAAGTTTTACTTTTTTACGGGTATTAACTCAAAACTAAACAAATCTATTGCCGGCTCTTTGTCTGAAAAAATGCTGCCATATTTGTTTTTCTTTATGACATATAATTATGAACTAAAAGAATTAACTTTGAACCATTCAAAAAATAAATTGTAGATTTATAAAAAGTACTCAGCACTGAAAATATAGACATAACATTTGTATCTGAAACTAAAGTTGTTCAACTAGCATGTGATGTCATCATAGGACTAGGGATGCTATTTTTGGTTATAATTAAAATAAAATATTAATAGAATTAAAAATTATTGAGACCAGTCCATTGTGTGCTATAGTTTAGTAGGCTGCTCCTAATTATTATTTTATTTTAATCAATTTATAACTTTATTGTAAATTATGTTTAAAAAATACTATTATTAGTAGCACAGAGAGAGAATATTTTCTTATTAATAAATAGTTGGTCATGAATTTAGTGTTAGGGTCATTCCATAGAAATGTCAACCTCAGCCTAAAAAATTAAAGTACCTTAAAGACTTAACTGTGACCTATCATTTTATTCAACATACTTTCTAGTATATGAATCTAGCAAAAATTTTGAAAAATCTTTTTTGGTGTTTATGTTGGAGCTCTGTAAGTACATGGCTGCAGAAAAGTCTTAGTAAACGCTAAAAACATTGGTCATTGTTTTCGTGCGTAATGTTAAAACTTCTATGAATTTTTAAAAGAACTGCGTTTCTTATGAAAGTTTGGAGTTATATCTAATTGAATTAACAGCTTTTTTCATTCAGTTTATAAGATAAGCATTTTAATTATCTTCATTATTTCATTTTCTTATTTTATGTTACGTTAGTCACAAAAATGCAATGTTTTCTACTTTAAAACTGAACTAAAAATAATTAAATACCATAGCTCTTTATTTTCTTATGTCTATATCATATCTACTTGAAAATCCTAAAATATTTATTTTAGATATATTTAATAGAAAAATATTAGTGTGACTAACGTAACAGTTTGAATTTGACTATGATAACAATTAAAAAAAGATTAATGTAGCTTAAAGCTTAACTATTTTAGTATTTGGGGCATTTCACAGTATTTAGCTGTTACGGACTCTACACTTCAGAGATATGTTTTAGCCTCCTACTAATGATTGGTCCAAATATTGAAACTAAACTTTTTGTAAATTTATAGTCCTATGTGTACTTATCCCAAAACATTGAAAAAAGCTTAGATTTGTTTGGAATTTTTAAAAATATAGGAGTATATATAGCATGTTACGGACTCTACGCACAAAAGACATGGAAATTTTTGCTAAAACTAACTTCAAAATTTTCTGTGAAAGTAACATTTATTCCTACCTAATGAAGCTTTTTTATGATGTCTCAGTTTATCTATAATGCATTTACATACCAAAATAATAATTAAAGAATCAAAAAATATTTTTTAAGGAATTATTTACTGAAGAACTATCTTAAGAACACGTTACGTACTCTACATATTTGTCACATTTGAGTATTGTTTAAATTATTGGTACTAGAAGATATACAACAACAACACAATATTATTGTTCAATAGTTTTAGTAATAGAATCAACTATCATGGCTTTTTTACCATCATACACAAAAAAAAAAAATGCTGAGAAGTCGAGATGTAGCACTCCTGGTAGAACAGACAGCGGTATACACATGTCAGTTTCTTCATAGGTTGCTTCTTGCATTGTCTTAAATTTGGTTCTAGAAAACAAGGTATCAATTCGAATTTCACAAGCTATTTTCTATTTAAAGTTGTGGAACCTTGAATTAGTTGAATAGATCGGTACTCTACTCTTTTCAATAAATCAAGATTTCCCGATAACAGCGGGACAGTTAATAAGGCTCGACCGATGGCATTTTTTGGCCGATGGGCCGATGCCGATTGTTCAAAGTCGGCCGATGGCCGATGGCCGATTTTTTCCCTCTTCCATCGGCCGATGCCGATGGCCGATGGAAAAAAATCAAACAATTGAAAAAAAAATGCTTTCTATAAAAGATTTGATGGGTCATATATTCATTTCATTCTACTTCTTTTTCAGTCATTCAGATTTTCGCCTAAATTTCTATTATACTACCACTCGACAAAAACTGAGAGAGTGAAAAAGTAGTTAGTTGAGAAATCAGTCGTTCGCGTTATAAGCATTTTCTAGGACCAAAAAAATATTCAGTATATTGTAGAAACCTATGCAAGCTATAGCAGGGTCGGGATACCTGCGCGATTGGCGCAATAGAGCCAAAACAGAATCTTGACGCTATCCTGGCTCGAAAAGTATTATTTTCGACGAAATTGCGCCCGAAAATCTACTGTCACAAAAGTTTTAACGAGCTGCGAATCAGCGATCGTCGAAAGTTCACTATTTAAGTGCACTTATCAAAAAAGAAAATCCTCAAAAGTTTCATCTTCGCATAATCAGCGGTCGAGAGTCCGCTTTTGTGTCAAACATTTGGAAAAAAAAAAGAAAGAACAGTGCAAAAATTTTCTTACAGAGCAAAATTGGAGATCGCGGAGTTTTGCTAACGGAAGTCGTTCTTTTTACGCAAAATTTCGGAAAAAAAAATAAATAAAATGTTCAGAAAATTTCATCCAGCGTATAGTCGGCGATCGTCGAAAGTTCCCGGTTGGGCGCCGCTTTTTCTCTCTCATTTTCACTTAATTTTTAAGACCATTCAACAGTAGGACAATTTAAGGAATGAATTAGTAAAGTAGACGTATGGACCAACCTCCCCTTCTCAGTCCAATCACCATACCCCTTGTAAAGTCGTCTATATGCTGGAAGTGTCTTCGTTGAGGACGGCGTGGCATTTCCTCCTATCACACGTATTCTTCGAGACAAAAACCAAATTTCTCTGATAATTAGTCTGGCAGAAAAACCAACATGAACATTGCCCACTTTTCAACTTCATTCTCTTATATCTTACTTCACGTGCGTCGGAGAGCTGCGCATTTCATATCATTTGCATAACTCAGTGACGTGCGTCTACGGTAAAATTTGCATGAATTTCTGACCACTCCTTCTTGGTGTTGCATTTTCAATGTCGAGCAGTGTAAATAGATAGTTAATTTCGCAGAAGATAATCAAAATATTACTTGCTGTTCAATACTGTTATGATATTTTAAAGGAAGTTTGAATTCTACAGGCTTCGTTTTCCTGCCACTTAACTAAAAAGGTGCATTGAAACTTTAGCCCCCTAGCGAAAATTTCTGGATCTTCCTCTGTGTGTATATATATATAATATATATTCCCCCCAAAGCTGTAATCGTGTAATCGAAATCGTAATCGGCATATAATAATCGTAATCAATGACATTTTTTACATAATCTAACCGTTGGCTGTAATCGCAGTTGCGATTTGGCAGAGGAGTAATCGTAATCTCCAATTTTTCATGTTCGTAATCGTAATTGATTACATTTTGTCGTAATTGACTCCAAGCCTGGTCTGCTGTGTTGTGAAAATTTTGGTATCTGTCAAATTCGGAAAATTCCAAAACCCAGAGCTGTATTGGTCCCGTTGCTGCCCGATTTCAAGCCACATGGTGAACGTACTTTCAATTGTGAAATAAAAAATAGAGAAGATAGAATTCCCTCTTTTGAAATTTCTTTTTTAAACATCGGCCAAGCATTGGCATTTAGATGTTTTCGAGGCCGATGGGCCGATGTTTTTCCTAAGTTAGCATGGGCGGCCGATGACGATGGCCGATGGAAAAAAATTCAACAATCGGCGCCGATGCATCGGTCTGGCCGATGCATCGGTCGAGCCTTAATAGTTAAGAGAGGTATTTTGATTCGCGGGAGAAAAGTTGTTTTTTAGCCAAAACTTTTTAAGTTGCATTTTTCAAGGTAACTGAAATCTTCAGTTACTTTAATTAAAAATATTTAAGTATTTTAAAATGTACCAAAATCAATAAATTCAGTACACAAACAATTTTATTTAATGACAAATTTAGCTGCAGTAATTTTGAAATTAAGTTTTTTATTATAATATCAATTTATGTTTATTTTCTTATCAATGTTCTATTATGGAGGGGGGGGGGATGACTCATCTATCCATTTACGTAATTGAAGGGACCAAACAATCTCTAAAGCTATGTTTTAGAGCCTATATTTCAGAATGTTTACAACAGTCCCCTTATTTATGCCCAAAAATTACTTATTAACCTTCCCTTTTTGGGAATGACACCCCCCTCCTCGATAAAAAAAAATATTCAAAAAAAAATGATAGAATTTGGATCTACCCTTGGATGGAATAGAGGTATCATTAATGTGTAAAGATGAACAAAAGGTTTTTGTTGTGTAAAATAATCAAGATTTACATCAGCAGTTTTCATTTTTCAAATGAACATTTTTTTTGCTTAACAAATGAAATTCATCCCAAAGTTAAACTGTTAAAGTCAAGAAACTTGTGAATTTTTTGATTATTCAAGTTTAATTTCCACACTAAACTGCTTAAATATAGATTTTGAACTAAATTTAGCAAAAAAAAAATCATGTTAAAAATTGCTCCTAATTGTGCTCTTTTGTGTAAAAACAATGAAATCAATGAGGAATGGGCCTTAAATGTGTAAAATGAATTGTTCCTTCAAACCTGCATCATTTTAAAACCAAAAGGTTGATCCAGAATGCCAAAATATAAAAGCTCAGGGAATATTGAGTCGTTCTACAAAACAGCCGCAGCTATTTTGTCCTGTACATGACTGCTCATAGATTTCTTTTAAAAGGCATAGTTTTAAAATAATGAACAAAAATTTTTGCTTGAAAAATCAAATCTATGTTTGACTTCTTAAGCAAAAAAATTTTGCTCATTACCCTTTTATATACTTTTGATTAAATATATGAGCTGTCACATCAAAATTCTTCTGAAAGTCAATATTAAAGTTTCTTTTTTTAGGTATAAGTAGTAATGTCTTTCAAAGATATAACTTTTAGTTTTTTTATGCTTCTGTTTGGGAGTTCAAGTACTTTGGTAAATAAAGAGCTGTGTTGAAACTGTTGCTAAATGTAGAGTCCGTAACGTTTTTGTTGAGTCCGTAACAAATTTTGAAAATTCATAAAAATTAACCAATTGCAAGAATCATGAAATTTCTTTTACAATATTGTGACAGCATAGGTGAAATTAAAAAATATGCAATTAAGTGAAATAAAATGCATAAAAAAATTTTAAACTAAACTTTTTTTCCAATTATTGTTACGGACTCTACTGTCATCATTTTCACAATCCATAACTTTTTATAGAACGCACTTTTTGATTAAAATTGTTAGCTATATTAGAGGTGAGCCTTTACTTTCCCAAGTACCAGTTTTGGCTTAAAAATCGGTTTCAGGCAGATTTAAAGAAAAATTCAATGTAGAGTCCGTAACAGTGAAAATTGCATTTTCAATGTTCTAAGTGCAATTACAAACATAATATAAAATGAACTATGAAAAAAATATAATATTCATATACTTTAGAATGTACTTTTTCAATATATGTAAAAACTTTAAACTTTAAAAAAGTTTTGTTACGGACACCCCTATGTCACAAATACCGTGAAATGCCCCATTTATTTAAATTTCCAGTTAAGAGTAAATAAATATAACTAATTTGAAATATTTGAGGCAAAATATCTCCTTTGCTTCAGAACGGATAAAAAGAAGTCGGGCGAATCAGAGCCTCTATAAAATTCAGATGAAAGAGAATGAACAGATTCAGATGAACATGATTCAGATGAACGTCAAAAACATTGATGCGTTCTTTACGAAAAAACACAATTTCGGGTATGAAGTTAAAAGAGGAAGAAAGAGAAGCCTTAAAACAATTAATAAGTAAGATGCTTGCAAAGAAACAAACTATTTCCTCCATATCTGCAGAATCTCCTTTTCTCACAAGGCAAGCACTGGAAAAGATAACGAAGAAATGTAGAAAAGAGCTTTAGCCAACAGTCCCTGAAAGAAAGTCATATCTATCCAAAAGCTGGCATCAGGTATAGCAGTTAATATAGGAAATCCTAAATCCCATAGACAATCATTAAGTTTGTCGGATAATACAAAATAATAAGTTCTCTAATTTTATAATAATGTGATAATTTCGCGATTTTTTTTCCCACAAGAAAATGTTAAATATTTAAAGAACTTTGTAGCCAACAAGAGAAAGAAGCTACAAAAGGGTTTGCCTATGTATAACTTAGAAGAAATCCATCAACTTAAAAAAAAAAAGTTAAAAAGAATGAAGAAACTGGTTTTGAAAAAAATTGCGAGTAAATCTAGGAAGTTCAAACATTGGGCTCAAAAGATCAAAGATGAGAGAAACAGGTCAAAGATTTTAAAAAGCCCAAAGCTGATAATATTCAGTTTGCAAATGCTAAATTTTCTTTGACAGACTCAATTAAGTTAAAAGGGAGCCTTCCATTTACAATTTCTTACCCCAAAAAAATAAATAAAAAAAAACATAAAATAAAAATAATAATAATAATAATAAATATATAAATAAATATAAATATGCAACATAATAAGTTTGAAAAAAGGAAAAATTAATGTAATTATCAATAATATTAGCCACAATAAATTTTATTTAAGAAATCTATTGTTTGTTATTCGATGGTGACGTTAGTCACGTTACGTTAGTCACACTCCATTTTCAGCAAAAGTGACACTTAAAACTAAAAAAAGTCAAAATTTAATAAATGTAATATATATTTTTAAAAGCTAACGTTCCGTATTTTTCAAATATATCAGCCAATTTTTAACACTCGCTTAAATTTCAGAAATTTTTGCCTCATAACATGAACACGATTTTTCAAGGTTGCAAAAATGTTACGTTAGTCACACTGCTATTTTGGTGGAAAAAATATCTGTTGCCAATAATTTTTTTTTTAATTCTTAACAGAAATAATATATGAACACCATCTACATTGCAAATCCACCAACACAGCAAAAAAATAGTTTTTATCATTTAAGTTACAGGTAAAATAAGTTATAAAATCAGCTCTGAATGTTACGTTAGTCACGATGGAATGACCCATTATAGAAGTCAAAGGAAATAAAAAAACATTTTTATTAAAATACAATCATGCACTCAAAATTAATTTTAAACAATATTATAATCTATAAAAAGCTTAAAAACAATATGTAATAAGATTTATCTGCACATAATAAAATGTTCTTTGTACTATGTAGTCTGATAAGTATTTTTCTTGTCTATCCAGGGGGGATCAGATCGTGATACGAAACTTTAAAATTTGACCATGGGCAGGAGGGCGATATGTTTTCTTTTCCGCACTTTTACGATTCGAAAATAAAAACTTTGTTTTTTTCGCTCCACCCTAAAACACATCGTATTTATAGCCCCACAGAGCATTGTGATTTTCAAGAAAAAGAAAAACCCTTACTTTTTCTTTTTCAAACATACATATGCACCATGTGCAGAGAGAGACAAAGCAGTAACTTCTGGTTTTTAAGCATACAAATCTGGAGAAATGCTGCACATATTCTGGGAAAGAAAATTAGCAAGACGAACTTCGTATGTAATAATGATATTAGCACAAAAATAACAGCTTAAGTACTCTCTCTCGGAAATTTTTTGAAATTCCAGCTCAGAAACAGTAATATTAAATTGTCTTCGGTGATTTTTGGGTGAGGGGCGATGCAGATGCCCTTCCTTGTAAAAATTTCTAAATTCGAATTATAAAAATACTATTATAACGAAATACCAATAAAGATGGATGCAAGTAAATTTTGAATTGAATTTATAAAATATGCAATTCTTGGCCATCTTTGACAATGTCAGAGAAAAAAATGGGATGCAAACTTCCTCCAATTTTTGAAATTAATGTTTCAAAAAAGCAATTTTAGGTGATTTCTAGCGCTGTTGAGGAAATTGCAACTGGGTGTGAATAAATTGCTTGAAATCAATGCGTAAATTTCAAATATGTGTTTGTTACATGGTAGGGTTTTTGACATGACATGTCAAAAGCTAGTCGAAGACTAAAAAACCTGTCGAAAACTGAAATTGCCACTGATTATTGTCAAATACAGTGATTCATTATATGTTTTATAAACATATTTGATTTCCTGATGCTGAAAATTATTTAACTATAATTTTACATCATATCAATCATGTTAATTAAAAATTATCTTAATTAGTGTAATTAACATGAGTTTATACATTTTCTTTCTAATTAAGTTATGATCTAAAAAAGTTACTGATATTAAAGCTTAGGTCCAATTCAAAACATTTCTACTTAAATATTTCAATAACTAAAACAGTTAGTTGCAAATAATTTAATCAGGGCTGACAAAGTTTTGGATACTATGGTAAAAACCAGGTTTTTTATCATCCTGTCTAAAACCCTAGTGTCCAAAATGTCCGAAACTGTCCACAACTATATTTCTAGTGAAATTATATTTTGTGAGAAAATATTAACCCATTAATGCCTAGCCTCCCTTTTTAGGGACGGTCCGAAAAAGAGTCTGAATTTCCCCAAAATAAACATTTCAACCAAATAATAGTGTTTAATCAGTACCTTGGTATTGTTTCAATTCTTTATTAACAGATTGCAGCACATAACTATTGTAAAGTGTGTTCTGTAGCAGTTTTAATATGATCTTTATCAAAAATTACATCGTTCAGAATCTCAAGAAAAAAAGCTAAGTTTTCAAAGTTGTTCCCAGCTTCCCAGTTTATGTTGATTGCTGATTTTATTTCTTCTTTTAAAATGTCTGTTTAAATATTATATCGTAAGCAGAAAAAAATTTTAGTAAAAAAAGTTTGTACCCTCTGGGGTCTATCGTAACTTTTAAGGGATGATTTTTCTTTCCTTAATAAAAAAATTATTTTTTACGTAATATTTTTTTTTATTATTTTTCCTGTACATTAAACACTGTTTGTGACCAGTATACAAAATATCTTTGGAAAAGAAAATGTCAGGCATTAATGGGTTAAAAACAGAATAAAATTTCTAAATGGAATATATTGTACAAAAAATTTATTGAATGTGAACATTCAAGTACATATAAAAACACAGTACAATTAATACAGCTGATTCTAATCTAGTTATACAAGTTGCAATTGGTTATTAAAAAGTTCAATTAGTAGCTTGAGTTTATTTTTATTTATTTATTTATTAAAATTATATTTTCTGAAGTGATCATATTTTCCTACATATTTATGCATGTGTGCAAATGAGTGTTAAATATATGAACTTAAATGCAACCAGGGTTGCAAAAAAGCCGGCTTTTTTTAAAAAAGGCCAGACCGGCCGGCTTTTAATAAAAAAGCCGGTCTTTTTTGGCCTTTTTTAAAAAAAAGCCGGTCTTTTTTGGCCTTTTTAAAAATATTATACTTTACACTTATACTTTTGACTTCTATGCATTTTAATCAGGTAACCCATATCAATTTAAGTAATAAAACAATACTTTTGTGAAATGATAAGAAATATTTACACAAAAACTGCAAATCATTATAAAACATCAAATAATAATGTCATAGCGTATCACTGCTGGATTAGTTGGTTTGAATTTGAATAAAATGCAAAGAGCGAACTTCCCTTTATTTAAACTCTGCTGAAAAGAAAAATATTAGAATTGTCTGAAGACACATGTCAATTGGACAAAAAAGCCCATCCTGCACTATTTGTAAAATGATATGAAGGTATCATGACCAGCACTCTTTAGTGAAAGCAAGGCATTATCTCCCTTCCTAGAAACTATGGCCCCTTAATAAAAGCGAAGGCAAACCCTGTGTCCTTAAGCAATAACAGGAGTCTCAGAATTCAGTAGAGGCTTGTGCGGAAAGAAAGGGTGAGATATCATTGGGAACAATCCTTCAAATTGAGGGACAGGAGCACCAATGTATAAAAGGATTAAAAGTTTAAAATCAAGATAAAAAGCAGGTGGCTGCACATTATTATACTAAAAGAAAGATGCCTTCCTTCATTCTTTAGGAAGTGGAGAGCAGGTGAAAGAGCAATGGTCAGCTCAATGACAATTTGACAATCCAGTTGATTGAGGGAGTGGCACCTAAAAGAGAGATTGCAGGGAAACAAAGTGAGGAGAGGGCTTCTTCTGCATTTTATGCAATCTTTAGTGTCAGAAACCAACAGGATGTCCACAATTTTATAACAAAAGGCTGGGGAAGCACTGCATAGGGGATTTAGCTAACAAGCAATTTAATTGGTTACTGATCTACTTCCAGTAACCAATAGAATTGCACCTCTTCAAAGAATGGAAATGAAGGTTGAAAAATGTTATCACAATTTTTTTTTCTATTTTAGAATTATTTTCAGCTCTGAGTAGCTCAGTCAAAGTTTTTCGTGATCATTATTATTTAGCTGAAATTATAATGGCATCTGGATGTGGGAGAAAACAAGCTTCCGAATGGAATGAGTTCACGAGTTCATGAGTTTGTGACTTAAAAAAAAGCAGAAAAAATATAAGAGTTCATTGTTATTTCAAGACTAAACCAGATAACTGCTAACAACAGCAGCAGAATCATGTGAGCTTTTGAATATTTTGACGAAAATTCATTCACGACCATTTACATTCCATTGAACAAGACTAATTACCTGATATAGAACAATAGCTTTACTTTTCTATTTTTGTAACAACTATCTAATTTTTAGTCTTGTGTCATGGAATTTGTCAACAGAGCTGTAATTGTATTAATAATATAATTTTCATTGTAAGTAAATTAAAATAAAACACCAAAAAAAAAAATCCTAAAAAAGCCAGAGTTTTTAATAAAAGCCGGCTTTTTTTCCTAAAAAAGCCGGCCTTTTTTAAGTGGTTTAAACCAAAAAAAGCCGGCCGGCTTTTTTTGGCCCGGCTAAAATGTATCAACCCTGAATGCAACAAATTGCAATTTTTCAACTGAAGAAAAATAATACATATTACTTGAAAAGCTTTTACAGTTCGGTGTAACTTTTTTCTCTTCGCTACAGTAATGAAATGACTATAGTACCACATCATGATTTGAAAATAACTTATCACGAGTCTACTCTTTAAAAATATTTATTTTTTTTTCTAAATATTAGCATACTACTGTACAGTTTTTATTTATTATTGTAACAAAATGGATTATATTAAAAAATGAATTATATTTTTTAAAAAATGAAACTGCATTTGTTTCAAAATCTAAATGTGTAAATTTTACCATCAATTTATTTTTCTTCGGTGGAAAGTTTTAAAAAGCATTTTTGTTAAAACATAATGTAAAACAATATAATGCAGAAACCATCAAAAAATTGAGCATTATTTGCTTGATACATATTTAATAGCATTCTTTTGAGTCATGAGTATGGAACTATAATTAATCTCTTTGGTAGTGTTATGAATTTATTTTTTAACGCTACCAACCGTTACATTAAGGAAGTTTTCATGTAATAGCGTAATTACTATTTTTTTTACATATTTTTTATTAAATGAGCATTGCAGATAAAAATGTTATCAAATATTTATTAATTATAAATAATTAATATTTATATTTATGCATGACTAATATTGCAATAAACATGTGTTGATTAGATTAGACCATTTGAGCATTAGCATACTTTTGGGCAGTTTAAGACAGTTTCGAACCCTTTTGGACAAAACCCCTTGTCCTGTCCAAAAACCAGCCCTGAATTTAATTAATATAAAACTCTTTCTATGTCAGAATTTTCTTTTTTCAGTAAAACTAAGTTATTCAGCACTCAATGATTAATTACAAATTGCATAAATATTTTAGAAGATGCAACTTTTTATCTTTAGTTATTAACTTTTTCTGTGAAGTAACAGAAATATTTTCTGTTTATAAATGAGTTAATATTTGTCTGGAAGTTATTTTAAGTTTAGGATGGTTTAGCAAGATTACGGAGGAAATATTCTAGAAAAACAAATCTAACACCTATGTCATTTAACATCAATAAGAACTTCTCCCATATTCTGGCATTTTGTTAGTGCATACTTCGATAAACGTGTGCCCGGTACTTCCAGCTTTGAAAAAGGAAAAGAATGGACAATTTTATTTTTTCTACTACATTATTCATGATTTTTTATTCTATAAGAACACGGTAGCTCCTTTATCTTTTTCATTCGACAGACAAACAGCGTGTTGAATAAAACGTAGGTTTGGGATTTTTTATTGTTCAATACTTGAAAAGTTTAAAAGTCAAAAGTTTCCTTTCATATACAGAATCAAACTGTATAAAATTAAGACTCATTTGCTAAGGTAATTTGTTTTCAATAAAAATATTCGACCAGTTTTTGACAAAAATTTGGGTTTAAAGGGGTTTTTGACATGACAGTAAAAAAGATGGTTTAAGCAGGATAAAACCTACAACTGTCAAAAACTGGACAGCCTTCGTGTGGTAGAGCTTATCTTAAATTTTAAGATCTTTTCTAAACTTTCACACCATTGTGGTACTTTTAAATATTTAATTAGATTGCTTAAACTTTTCACATCTCATTTTTATACAGTAAATAGAACAAAATGAGGAATATGGACAAAAATATGGACACAAAATTTTTTCATGACTTTTAAGCTATGCCCTGACATATTTTGTTTCATAGTAAAAGTTATTAAAGAGTTTGATGATTGCCCTGTTTCATTAATCCTGCTCATATGTGTCCTAGGATCGTGAGTAGTTGAAGAACTTTTTTAAATGACATAAATTAAAATTTTTTAATAAATCTCAACAATGCCCATAACATAAAAAATATTTTAAAAAAAGAAGACTTCAATCTTTGGAGACATTAAGGTTCAAAGAGAAATTGGTAATATTTTTTGAAAGCAAAAAATCAGATGTACCCCTTTTTCATTTATCCTCTTTAACATTTCCTCATGTTAATGCCCTGAAAGCAGCACCCCTCGTTTAAATAACTTACTGTAACAAAATTCAACAAAATATACGAATTTAAAACACATTTTATTGATCATGTAGACATCACCAGAAATGTGTTTACTAAAAACCCCACTGAAACAACCCTGTTTTGGCATAATATTAGTTTTCATTAATGGATTTATGTTTTTTCCTTCCGATCTATTTTTTTCTACCATTTTAAAAGCATATACAAAAGGACCACCAATAGGCTCTGGGCATAACTAAACAGGTCCCAGTCAATTTATCAATCCCCAATGAAGATCATGAGTCTTCTTAAATCTGTTCACCCCATTGCAAGTAACAGCTGTTTTTGGTTAACTATTCCAAATAATTTCAACCCTGGTGAAAAAGTCATTTTTTCTGATTTAAAGATTTGCTTGGGACTTGAAAAGCATAAAACAATGACCCCTGGTTTAGTGATGTGTGCAAAACTGTTGCCCATAAACGTACTACATTTTAATTAACTGGATCATGTTCCCTCAGACTTTCCTTTGTTTAAAACTATGAATACTAATCGCAAATAACCTTGAGTAAAGAAGAGTAATGCTTTATTTAAGTTGCATTTATATCACAAGCATTAGAAAAAAAAATCTCCGATATTTCCATTAAAGTCCAGATATTTTATTAAAATTTCATTTAAAACACCGTGGAGCAGCAACA
This sequence comes from Uloborus plumipes, assembly GCA_038373865.1. Lineage (NCBI taxonomy): Eukaryota > Metazoa > Arthropoda > Arachnida > Araneae > Uloboridae > Uloborus > Uloborus plumipes. The sequence continues at coordinate 3,657 of JAXGGA010001205.1, read as the reverse complement.
GAAAAGAAGAATCTAGGAACTTACCTTTCGAAGCATCGGTCAACATTATCAGACATCAATAAAAGCATACACAGTTGCTCCAGCGCTATAAGTTGCATATCCCTCTCATCTCCTTGGCCCATATTAAGCCACTCTAATAACGTTTCGGGATCTACATCAGCCATCTTTAAAAGTTGCTGTGATCGTCCAGGAAATCAAATTATTAATATGCAATCAGCTTACTTTAATTCGAGTTAACATTGCTTAGGTATTGCACTTTATAAATGTAATACTTATAAAGCATAACAGAGTCAGATTTTGCAAGCACCGATGCTTCACGGTTTGAATGGATGCTATATTAAGATTAGAAATTGACTTTGGGTTTTAGAAGGGTTTTCGGAAACTACCCTGAATCGTAAGGTATTTTGACACCATGTCTAATTATACATTTTGTTGTGAAAACAAAGTGTGAAATGATTCTTCACAACAAACCATGACACGGAAATATTGTCCCAATCTCTCGAATAAGTTGAGTGATCTGTACACTGTTGATTCCAAAAAAGTGAAATTCTAAGGAAAACAATGATTTCTTCCTCCATAATTCTTTATACATTTTTAGGATATTTTTAAAAGAAAATGCTACTAATTATTACTTATTAAATGTATAAAATTTGACTATGTTTATACCAATTTTCCTACGTAGATCATTGGTACTGACAACGAAATTTCCATTGCTTTTCAGTTGCAGTTTTACTCCACTATCAGCATCTGCTTTTCGTGGGGACCGTTTCACTATTAAGAATTTTTCCCTCATTCTAAAAGAGCTAGTGATCCCTCCCCCCATGACCCTCATTTCGAAAAATAGGCTCCCATTTGTTAATATTGTTTCAGTAATTGTCACCCGAAACATATGTCTAAAATTTTAAATATGAACATACTGAAAAGCTGTTTCTCATAAAGAGTAATAAGCAGAAAGAAATAGGGTGGAGCGAAAAAAACAAAGTTTAAATTTTCGAATCGTAATAGTGCAGAAAAGTTGCGATTGGTGAAGACTTAGGCAGGAATTCAAGTGAAACAGGCGATCGCATATTGCAATCGCTACTGGAAGTGAATTAGGCAGGAATTCAAGTGAAACAGGCGATCGCAAATTACAATCGCTACTGGAAATGAATTACATTAGAACGTTTCTTGATAAAAACATCGTGACGTCAGCGTGACGTTTGCCTATGAAAAACGAGCTAGATAAAACGTCACAGCCTACTTGGCGAATAAGAGGAGATCGCTGACTGCTTGTGAGCTCTTATTGGCTCCACCCGTAGTGACGTCAGTGTTATTAGCATTTATAGCGATTGCAACTTATCCAAATTTGGGAATTTGCGATTGCAATGGTGAGATGCGATCGTCCGTGTTTCACTTGAATTCCTGCCTTACAAAACAAAACAAAAATTTTTGAAATCGGATAATATCTTCCGATCCCGCAACGAGCCTGAAATTTTGAAAAAATGAAAATTTTTATGTGTTTTTAGCGATTTTTTAAAATTTTTGTTTCAATGTTTATTTTAATGCTCTTGAACGGAAAGTTACGATTGGTGAAGAGTTCTGAAATTTTAAAAAATATATTAAGATCGAATAATACCTTCTGATCCAGGAACAAGCCAGAAAGCCAGTTATGCCAGAACTATGCCTTTGCCATCCCCGAAGTGTCCTCTCCTTGTCAAATGCATTCCATCCTTAATTTTTGTCGCACTATTCCCCACTTTTACTTGGGACTGTGTTACTGTAGGAACCAACATAACCTTAAAGCAAACTTAAAGCAACTAAAAAGCAAAAAATAATAGATAACTTTTACAAAAAAATTTTTGCCCATGCCGATTAATTATATTTGTTGCACTTTTTCAGTACTAAGATCCACTGAAAAAAATACTCACTCATAAGATGAACAATATTTTTTATCTCTAAACGATAAACTATTTTAATAGCTACCTCATTATATGTTAGTTTCTTAATTTTTAATTGCCTTTTTGCATTCTTACTCTATACACTACCTAACCTAACTAGGTTTAATTTTAAAGACTGAACAAAAATTAGTTTTTAATTAACTTAATGTTAAAGGATTCTGTGGGTAGTCAGTTTGGTTAGTTAACAGTTTATAGAAGGCACAGACTTCAAAAGGCGATTAAGAAATTGCATGTAATTAGTTAGGCACTAAAATTGTTTATAGTTTAGTGATTAAAATTAGCGTTTATTTTGCGAGTGGGTATCTTATTTAGTGGGTTTTTGTACTGGGTTATAGAAATTTTGGAAAATATTTTATAATTTTCTATTATTTGAAAGTGTTTCATTGCTGTAAAGAATGGTAGTTTTGCATGTTTAGAAGATACCTAAAAAATCAAGAAAAAAATTAATATTTAAGAGAATTATAGTGCTTTTTAAAATTCTTTACGCTATAATACTATGATACCGGGTAAAAAAGAAGAACAAAAAAAAATGAGAACATTAAAAAAAAAAATTTTTTAATCCCCCCCCCCCCCCAAAAAAAAAAAAAAAATCTGAAAATTTCCTATTTTTTGTTTTTTCTGGCTTGTTTCTGGATCAGAAGGTATTACACTAGGTGGCCAAAAGTATCCGGACACTTTCAAAAATTCACATTTTTACATATAGCTCGAGAAATAAGTGATCAATTGTTCTTTAACTTTAGTCATACAAAATATAGGCTTCACCAAATATTTCCAAGTTGAAATTAAATTACCCTTGCATTTGGGGGACGACAATAAGGGGGTTGAAAGAAAAACCGCTTTTTGACCATAACTCTTCGAAAATAGCTCAGAATAAGCTATCAATTTCAGTAATTAATTAGCATACTATGTATAATTACTGTACAAATTTTTATGAACGTACCACTCTTACTTCTGAAGATATGAAACATTTTTGAAAAAACGGCAATTTTATTTGAAGGGTTTTTGCTCATAACACGCAGAGTTTTTGATCAAACCTTATCACAACTTCAGGAAAGATGACAAAATACAAGAGAAAGAACATACTAAAGCGGTAAATAAAAATATTAAAAATTCGATGAGATATGAACGTTAAAAGGAAATAATTTTTCACGGCGCATGCGCGAACGACAGAAATTTATAACTACAAAAATATTGTAGCCTGATTTATACTCCATCTTATAAAAAAAGTTTCAGTTGAATATCATGAAAAATGAAAAAGATATCAGCGATCTAGTGAGCTGTATTTCATTCATTTCGCAGACAATACATAAATAGTGAGGGTCTGTCCACAAAGAGCTATTTTTAAATTAAAGGTTATTGCGTCGTCTTTCAAAACCAACGTTTCAGAGGGTGTCTGGATACTTTTGGAAACGTACGTATAAGGTCTTTTTGGCCGAACAGACGAAATGTGACTTCTATGCCGAATATAAATTTTCAAACTGTATACAATTTAACATTGAAAAAAAATGATCGATTGTCACCACACTATTTGTGGACAACCCCTCACTATTTATGTATTGTCTGCGAAATGAATGAAATACAGCTCACTAGATCGCTGATATCTTTTTCATTTTTCATGATATTCAACTGGAACTTTTTTTATAAGATGCAGTATAAATCAGGCTACAATATTTTTGTAGTTATAAATTTCTGTCGTTCCGCGCAATGCGCCGTGAAAAAA